>JAOBAM010000025.1:50695734-50707842 GCA_025212355.1 Notarius kessleri
ATAAGATGAAAGATTGCTTCCCCAGTTGTACGGGTTTGAAGAGGAAGACAAAACAGAACATCCTCTTCAATCCCCTGATCTTTCACAAACCTTATATAGGTAAGCACCTGAGCCTGCCCAGCAATATCAGTCGACTCATCTAACTGCAGTACATAGTAAGGACTCTGTCTCACTAGTTGTAGCAATTGCCCCTTAACATCACTGGCCAAATCAGAGATCCTGTGAGCTACAGTGTCACTGGATAGTGGAATGTCACTAAGTTTAGTGGCAGCGCTTTCCCCAGCATTATTCTGCAAATATCCTGTTCTGCAGGCAAAATCAGTGTCTCGGCTATAGTATGTGGCTTTCCAAGTTTAGCTATTCTTTGGGAGACCATGTACGAAGCTTCAAGACACTGACTAGATATGTTGGTATGTTTGGTTATGGTGGACTTGTGTAGATGAAACGGCATCATGCTTTCTTTTGAAATAATCCATCGGTTTGTTTTTCATGTCAGGGTGCTTGGTGTCCAAATACCTCTTTAATTTGTATGGTTTTATGCTGTCATTGACAAGCACCTCCATGCAAACGACACATTGCGGATGTGGTTCCAGTGTGCCAGTAACAGAAAAACCATATTGTAAATAACTTTCATCATATTTGTGGAGTTTTGTTTTTTGGGAACTGGTGCATCGAGTTAGAAATTTGTCTATATTGTTTTTTAACCCAATAAAAGATTGTTATGCTGTAAGTGTGAAAGTAACAAAGGGACTTGCTCAGCTAAGAATGCTAGCACCTTACCACCATGCACCAGACTTAGCGCTGCTAAAATGACCAATCGACAAACCGTGTTTAATGTAATTAAGTTAAAATATAATTAACTGTGATACAGTGTTGGACCTTACAATTTTTAATATATGAAAAAAGGTGGAGGAAAGAGAAAAAAGTAGGAGAAAGATTAAAGAAAGAAGAAAGAGTAGGTTGTGTAGTAAAGTGAATGTGATACATAAATCAGAATGTCCACTAGAGGGAGATAGCATTCTTCAGGTTCGATATAAGCACGCAGACACAGAACTAGGGCAGTAGAAGACACGAATGTTTACATGTGCTGCGAGTTGTGAATAAAACCAACAGTTCAGAAGATTTTAAGTGTGGTATTTCCTTGGCACTTTAAAGGATGCCATAGTTGAAAAGTAGGCAAAGGAGAAAGTAAGTTGACAAGTAGGAAAGAGAGATGGTAAGATCAGATTTAAATGGAGTTTTAAAGTGAGAAAAGAGGGCTGAAATAGTCTTTAAAAAGACTGTTTAAATTATTACTGCAATAGCAGTGCTGGAAGGCTAGCTATATATGCAAGGATATAGCCTTTAAAAAGGCTGTTGGTAAAAGGTAATTGTAAAGCTAAAAGTAGGCTATATGAAAGCTGCAATGGTACAAACTTGACTTGATTGCACAGTGGTGTGTTTCCGACGTCTGTGATCTCTTATGTACTTGAGGTGTGTCTATAAAAGTTCCTTCCAAATAATAACTCTCTGTTTTCATTGACCGGACTGAAGACAAAGATGTTTGTTATTTGTTGGTGCAACTATAAACCAGCCCCTTGCATTTACCACTGAGCGGTCTGTGACCACACGCCCCACTTGCCGAGTGTCCGCCCCCCCAGTTTGAGAACCACTGGTCTAGTCCATAGCGGGCGAGGTAATAATAATAAATCAACAGAGTGGGGAAGATTTATCAATTAAAAGGGTTTAAAAGTGGGAGTGACCAAACCCCCTTCCTTTGCATATGTAAACGAACCAAGAAATCATCCAATGACAGCCCAGTGGATGCAAATGAGGCAGATAGTGATCCAATCAGCATGTTTATGGGAGGAGTCTTTCCGAGGCAGCACTCCTGCAGTCTGAGCTCAGAGCTTTTTTTTATTTTTTTTACCTTTTTGGTCAACGTGACCTTGACCGGATGACCCTCAAAATGTTGGTGGTTCTATTTGAGACCCATCATGCTTCTGGGCTCTCCTTCCGTCTGCCTCAACCCTCAGGACGCCATTTCCCATAATTCCCCTCACACGCCAGTTACGATCACGTGCACGCCGTCAACCAATCCGGAACCACTTCGTAGGTCACTCCTGCCCCTGAATCTTGCCCCATAGGAAGGAAGTATGTGCCTATTCAATGCAGGGACAAATTAATTACATGGGCCCACTCCCCTTTAACTTCTGGCCACCCAGGGGAGACACGTACTCACCAGTTATTGTCTGGCAGATATTGGTGTGAGGACATGTTGTCAGATATCCATAGGTTTGTCTCCCCGTACACCACCTGTTCCAAGTGCAAAACACCCAAAACTCTCCCTGCCGGTAAACTCATGCCCTTGCCTGACCCTTCTCATCCATGGTCACATATAGCTGTAGACTTTGTCACTGATTTGCCTCCCTCGCAGACCTACATGGTCATTCTGACCGTAGTTGATAGGTTTTCACGGGGAGTTAGATTTATCCCCTTCATTAGCCTACCTAAAGCCTTTCAGACAGCTGAAGCCCTTTTCAACTATGTGTTCCGTATATTTGGTGTTCCTGAGGATATAATATCACTTTGAGAGCCTCAATTCACCTCTCATGTGTGGTCAGCATTCTTTGAGAGACTGGGAGTTAATGTAAGTCTCACCTCCGGTTACCATCCCCAATCTAATGGTCAATGCAAAAGAGTCAACCAAAAACTAGGAAAGTTTTTGAGAATTTATTGTCACGATAATCAAGCCGACCGGTCAAAATATTTGCCCTGAGCAGAAATGGAGTAAAATTTGTTGATTAGCTCTGTTACAGGTTTAACACCATTCCAATGTATGCTGGGTTATCAACCCCCCTTAATGCCATGGTCTGCCACACCCTCTGACAACCCTGCTATTGACAGTTGGATACAACGGAGTGAGCAGGTCTGGGAACAGACACACCAGCGCATCAAGAACGCTCTCCGCCGACACAAGAGGCAGGCAGATCGCCATAGAGGTGACACACCTACCTACCTCCCTGGGGACCGAGTGTGGCCGTCGAGCCGGGACTTCAGGTTTCCTGGGGGAAGTAGAAAATTATTGCCCAAGTACATTGGCCCGTTTAAGATTCTCCAGAGAATCAATGAGGTTACTTACAAATTAGATCTTCCTGTGCATTACCGTGTTTCCAACTCGTTTCATGTATCTCTCCTGAAACCTGTTGTCTCAGGTCCGTTGGACGAGGCCACACCTGAAGTCACACCCCCACCTCCGGTGTACGTGGAAGGTGTCCCGGTGTATGTTATCCATTGGTTGCTGGACTCCAGAAGGAGAGGAGGGACTCTGCAGTACCTAGTGGACTGGGAGGGCTATGGG
The DNA here is from genome assembly GCA_025212355.1 of Notarius kessleri. NCBI lineage: Eukaryota > Metazoa > Chordata > Actinopteri > Siluriformes > Ariidae > Notarius > Notarius kessleri. The sequence goes on from JAOBAM010000025.1 coordinate 50,699,075, forward strand.
CCCAAGGAGCGTAGCTGGGTTTCTGCACGAGATGTCCTGGATCCGGGGTTGGTGGAGAATTTCCATCAGTGTCACCCAGAGAAGCCCGCGCCTCGGCCTAGGGGCCGTCCCAGGCTCCATGTGTCCAGCAGTCTGTGCAACGGTGGTTCCAGAGGTCATCTGCGGCGACGGCCCTCTGTCCAGCACTGTGGCAGTTCTGATGGCTCGCTCAGAAGTGTTCCCGGCAGTGTGGGTGGCAGTCGTTGTGGTTGTCCTCATCCCTCAGCCTCCTTGGAGGGGGGGGGGTATTATGCTTCTGGGCTCACCCTCCGTTTGCCTCAACCCTCAGGACTCTATTTCCCATAATCCCCCTCAAACACCAGTTACTACCACGCGCACTCCGTCAACCAATCCGGAACCACTTTATAGGAGTGGTTCACCTGAATTCTAATCACCATCACCTGTACCTTTTGTTTGTGTCTGTGTTTATACCCCTTTGTCTTGTCCTTTGCACAGTATTGACTTCACTTCTCGTAAGCCTACTGAGCGTTATTAAATCTATTACACATATCAATTGTTTCTCTGTGTATGACCCTTTTTGCCTTCCATTTTTTCCCGTTTGCCTAGCCCTTGTGTTCTGATTGCCCGCCTCTCTTGATTCCCGGTTTTTCGTCTATTGCCTGGTTTTTTGACCACAATTTGTTTAGCCCCTGTTACTGTTTTGGATTTCTCAGTTTTGACCTGGCCTGGCTTTTGTACATTGATTTCGGATTGCCCTTCTCTCATTAAAGCCTTGTTTTCATTTTACATCCATGAGTGTCTGGTTTGTCACAGCCGCATTACAAAATGGGTGTCAGGGAAAATTCTTTTAATGACCTAAACTTGAAAAATCTGACAGGCAGTCTACCTTTAATAGAATTGCATTGGATTAAAAATGGCTATATGATTACAAAGTAATTCCACAGTGAGTGCTAACTGCCACAATTGCATGCCTTGGCGCATGCATCGGACTGACTGGGTGTGTTCCAGATAGCCTGCGCATGAAGCGGACTCTCGCATGTGCGCTGTAACAATTTACCAAACCGTATTCTTGTATTGATCTCCTGGTATCTTGATTCCTGTTCCTGTTCTTTGAGTCTACTTTTGCCTGTGCCTTGGATACTCTGATTGCACCTTGTCTGACTTATTGCATATTCACTGTTTAGGATTTCTGTCTGTCATTTTGGAATGTATGCCTGATTACTATTTTCATAATAAACTATATTCTGCACATACATCCATCTCCAACCTTCTCTGAGAGAATGCTTTGCCCAGTTGACAGAATACTTTGCCTACACAATGGATGTAGCAGAAATGGACCAGCATGCCCTTCTACATCATTGTCAGGTTTCCATGCCTCAGCTCTTCGCCATGTTTTTCCAGCTGCAGTCAGACCAGTTCCAGGACTGGCACCTCTGCCACAGACTGCTATGAAGACATCATTGTCCCACACTGCCCAGCTATGAAGACATCATTGTCCCTCTGCTGTCCATCTATGAAGATGTTCTCGTTCCACCATTACTGAGCTATGAAGACATTGTCATCCTGCCGCCACCTGGCTATGAAGGCATCATTGTCCCACTGCCACCTGGCTATGAAGACATTGTTGTCCTGTGGCCAGGTCCTGACCAGGACAAGAGAAGTGCTCAAGCAGAGCACCTCTCCAGTCAAGAGCTTGAGCCCATGTCCAGTCAAGAAATTGAGTCCAAGTACAGTACAGATCTCTAGCCCAAGTCCAGTCCAGAACTCAAGCCCATGTCTAGTCAGGAGCCCACGATCAGTCCAAGGCACAAGCCTATGTCCAGTCTGAAACCCAAGTCCTGTCCAGAGCTTGAACCCATGCCTGTGTCTAGTCCAGAGCCCAAGCCCTGTCCCGAGCTTGAGTCCATGTCCAGTCAAAAGCTCAAGCCCATAACCAGTTCAGAACCCAAATCTGGTCAAGAGCTCAAGCCCATGACCAGTCAAGAGCTTGAGCCCATATCCAGTCAAGCACTCAAATCTGTAACCAGTCCAGAACCCACATCCAGTCAAGAGCTCGAGCTCATGTCCAGTCAAGAGCTCAAGCCCATGCTCAACCCCACATCCAGTCCAGAGTCCAAGTCCAGTCTGGAGCCCCAGCCCACATCCAGTCCGGAGTCCAAGTCCAATTTGGAGCCCAAGCCCATGTCTAGTCCAGAGTCCAGGTCCTGTCCAGGGCCAGAGCCCAAGCCCCCACCAGAGCCCAGAATCCAGTGCCACATTGGCACAGAGCAGTGCACCTACGGCACAGCATCTAGCATCAGGCCCTCATCCCTGGGGCCAGTGAATATGGATTTAAGCTCCCAGAGGGAGCTCTTTGGGTGGGAGGGGGTTCTGTAACACCTGCGTGCCTTGGCACATGCATCAGACTGACTTTTGGGTGCACTCCGGACAGAGCATGTGCCAAGCAGACTCTCATGCGAGTGCCGTAATGACTCCCACTTGTACAGGATTAAGGCACAATCAGTGCACCTACATAAAGACTTGTGAAAGCACCCTGACTCTGTGAAATACTGAGTTGTTTAGTGACACTTTACCGAACCATATTCTCATATTGATCGCCTGGTATCCTGATTCCTTTTCCTGTTCTTTGATTCTGCTTTTGCCTGTGATTTAGATAGTCTGTTTGCACCTCACCCAACCTATTGCATGTTCACTGTTTATGATTTCTGCCTGCTGTTTTGGACTGTATGCCTGATTACTATTTTTATAATAAACTATCTTCTGCACATACATCCAACTCCAACATTCCCTGACAGAATACTTTGCCAAGCTGACACTAGCATTTTTTCAAGCACTCATAATTTTCAACCACAGAACAGATAAATGCTAGAGATTTGCCAAAGGCTTCTGAATTGAACACAAAATCTAAAATAACTATGTTGTAAGCTTGAATATCATATTTCATAACTGACTGTCACCAAGTATTAATACACTGTAACCCCACTATGACAAACTCCTTGGGGGGGAAAAACACTTTTCTATACCAAAAATTTATTAGTTTGTTATAGCGGGGTTGCAGTGTATAGTCATACATATGCAACTCAGTGACCAAAGGTAAGTTCTTTGTACAACCCCAAATCAGAAAAAGTTGGGATGATATGAAAAATGCAAATTAAAAAAATAAAAATAATAATAAAAGAAAAATCTAAATTTACTTTGGTCTAATTGTAGACAGTATGAATCCAAGATATTTTATGTTTTGTGTGGTCAACTTCATTTAATTTGTCAAAATACATCCATTCCTGCATTTCAGGTCTGCACCACATTCCAAAAAAGTTTGGGCAGGGGCAATTTTGGGCTAGTAAAGCAATTAAATAGTTCATGTAATTTGAAAAGGTAATGTCAACAGGTGATTGTTATTGTGATTTGGTACAACATCAGGATCCAGGAAAGGTCTAGTCTTTGAGGAGCAAAGCTAGGTTGATGATCACCAGTTTGTCAACTGATAGATGAGAAAATTATTGAAATGTTTCAAAACAATTTTGCTCAAAGAAATATTTGAAATAATTTGGATATTTTACCCATAATATCATTAAATGATTCAAAGAATCTGGAGGAATTTTAATGTGTAAAATGCAAGTGTGCAAGCCAAAGCTGCATACCCATGACTTTACACCCAAAACTTTACTGTGCAAAAGGGAAACCTTATGTTAACTGGGTCCAGAAGTTCAGTCAACTTCTCTGGATAGGGAAGCATCTGGGATGGACCATCAGACAGTGGAAATGTGCATTGTGGTCAGATGAATCATTATTCCAGGTTCTTTTTTGGATGAAATGGATGCCATGTGCTCTGGACCAAAAATGAAAAGGACCATCCAGACTCCTAGTCCAAAAGCCAGGCTCTGTCATGGTATGGGGTTGGGTCAGTGCCCTTGGCAAAAGTAACTTACACTGATCTGATGGCAGAATTAATGCAGAAATGTACATTGAGATTTTGGAGTAACATATGCAGCTTTCAAGATACCATTTTTTTCAGGGATAATTAAACAAGACAATGCAAAACCACATTCTGCTCACATTACAAAGGCATGGCTGCAGAAGAAGAGGGTGCCTGACTCCTCCATCCCCAACAGAGAATTTGCGTTGAATTTTGAAATGAAAAATATGACAATCGCGACCCTGTATTTTTGCTTACATTAAGACTTGTTTACAGGAAGAACGGGACAAAATAACTCTTGAAACACTTCATCACCTTCAGTCTGTAAACATATTTTAAGTGTTGTGAGAAGGAATGGCAACATTACAAAGTGGTAATGGCTTTATCCTCCCAACTTTTTTTGAAATGTGTTGCAAGAATCAAAAATGAAATAAGTGTTTGTTTATTTAAAAAAATAAAGAAAAGTAAAGAAAATTGTGGTCAAGATTGTGGTAAAGAAAGCTGGAGTGGTATTAGATTAGATTAGATAAAACTTTATTGATCCCTTTGGGCAGGTTCAATATCCCTTTGGGTGGGTATGGGTAGTAAGACAGCATCCTGTTATGACACTACCAGTGGAAGGAATACGTGGAAACTTGTTTGGTAGCTCAAACCACACCCAACAAAGCTATAAAACCTTAAAGGGAAGATTATGCCAGGGTGCCTTAGAGGAGGGAAGAATGAGCATTCCAGCCAGATAGATGAACAATTTACAACACAAGGCAGTGTGGTACAACTCACGTTGTGTGGGTCTGTTTGTTTTGGGTGTGTTCAGTCTGTGCAGGTTGGTCCATTCCAGACTCCATTCTGGGCCTTCCTACTCTTTCCTGCTCTGCCTCAACTGCTACTCCACCAGCTGTGTGTTACCACTGCTGCCTGAAGATGACATTGGCATTGGGCATCAGTATATAGTGATGTCAAGAGCCAGTGTCAGGAGATTCAACTTGTCGTTCCTCACCTTGCTGCATTTGCTAAGTCTGCTCCATCTTTGCTCTTTGCTATTCCTGGTTTTTGAAATATGCTTATCTTGTTCCTGACTATGAGCTTGTTTTGTCCCTCACATTTGTTGCTGCTAGATTTGTAAATAAATCACATTATTCCTGGAAATATCCAAGTCTTTATTTATTAACTGAAAGTAGTGGTGTGACTGAAATTTTTTGTTGAGTGTGGACTTTGATCTTTGTTTCGGGTAAGCAGACATGGCCCATTCTTTGGGCAGGTGGGGCAGAGCCCCAATTAAAAAAAAAAATAATCCACACAAAAATATTGTTCCTCCTAGTAAACTATTTTTTCCAAATTAATGCATCATAATTTACATTGCAATAACTATTAGCTAGTTTCTGTGCAATCAGTGAATCTAACTTATCAACAATTTTTGATCTTTAAAAGTAAAAATCATCATTTCAGTGCATTGCACAATATTGGGGCAGGAAACCTTGCTTTTGCTGGTAGGTTTATGAGATCACCATGTGGTTACCTCTATGAACCCAACGCTATTTTCAGGTTAATTTCATGACCTTTACCTTCAAAATAAGCTCTTATCTTGGTCATTATACAGTACAAACTAGCTAAACATCCTTTATCATCATTTTTAGAACAGTCTAGGCTATCCATATCTTCCATCATTTGATATGATAATACTTGCACTTTTTTATATTAACTATTATATCAAGGGGAAAATAAATTGTGGATTATGAAAAAGGTAATTGTTTTATTTGCTGTGATTTCAAAACCTGATTACAATGATTTATCACACAGAGAAACAGCTAATATTCAATTTAAAATCAATTATAATTTATTTGTATAGCACTTGTAACAATGTACATTGTCACAAAGCATCTTTACAGAAATTATAAATTCCAGTGGTGTCAACGATAGTGAGGAAAAACTCCCTGAGATGACATGAGGAAGAAACCTTAAGAGGCATCAAACTTAAAATGCACCTCCCAAGTGACCTGCATCTGGCAGGTCAGACCTGCAAAATGATAGACAAACCAGCTGACCTGCCAATACATGAAAGGACCCGCATCAAAAAAATCTTGCTGATAAGTGTTATTGGACTGATTAACAGTTTTTAAACAAGTGTGTGTGTGTGTGTGTGTGTGTGTGTGTGTGTGTGTGTGTGTGTGTGTGAGAGAGAGAAAGAGTCAGAGAGAGCAGAGAAAAGAAGCTAACCACAATACATGAGCACTTGGCAGCATAGAACCAGCTGCTCATGGATGGGACTCACCCGGAATGGCTGACTGAAGGTTGGATAGTCCTGATCCTGAAGGAACCAGGATTGAATGACCCAGGACCCAGAAGGGAACAGTCCTATCCAAATACCACCTGATAACCTGCCTCTGTAAAACATGGAAGCTCCTGTCAGGCATCATAGTGGATAAGATGAGTAGGCACATGGCTCAATACATGGGCGAGGTCATGTATTAAGCCATGTTTTGTTCCTAGCAAAAGTAATTGCTAGGAACACCAGAGGAGCAAAACATCGTGTACTGGTAGACAGTGCAGTAGCTTGAGACTGCAGAACCAGACATTCCAATCTGTGCACCACCTGGATTGACCATAAGAAAGCCTATGACTCGATGCCAATAACACAGGACACCATCAAATATGGCATATACCAAGGAGATGCCCTGTCTCCACTGCTGTTCTGCATAGAACTGAACCCCCTCAGCCAGATCATCACCAAGACTGGCTGTAGATACAGACTGTGAAATGGAGCAACCATCAGCCACCTCCTCTACATGGATGACATCAAGCTGTATGCCAGGTCTGAGCGAGACATCAACTTGCTGATCTACAGCAATGACATCAGAATGTCATTCAGACTAGATAAGTGTGCCCAGATGGTAACAAGGAGAGGGAAAGCAGTCAGAACTGAGGGGATGGTGTTACCAGATAGCATAATAGGAGACGTGGAAGACCGTTACAAGTACCTTGGAATCCCGCAGGTAAATGGCAACCGTGAAGAGGCCGCTAGGAAAGCAGCACCAGCCAAATACCTATGGAGGGTAAGGCAAGTCCTGAGAAGTCAGTTGAATGGGAAGAACAAGGTCTGGGCAATCAACACCTTTGCCCTGCTGGTCATCAAATACCCTGCTGGCATAATAAGCTAGCCAAAGGAGGAGGTTAAGGCCACCGACATCAGGACAAGAAAGCTCCTGACAATGCATGGAGGGTTTCACCCCCAAGTCCAGCATCTTGAGACTGTACACTAAGAGGAATGAAGGAGGCAGAGGACTGGTCAGCGTTAGAGCTACTATCCAGGATGAAACGACAAAGATCCATGAGTACATCGGGGAGATGGCCCTGAATGATGTGCTTGGTGAATACCTCAGGCAGCAGAAACTGTACATCAACAGACTTTATCCAGTGGCTGGATAAAGCTGGACTGGAAGACAATACAGAGGCACTAATCATAGCTGCACAGGAACAGGCCCTAAGCACAAGATCGATAGAGGCCAGGGTCAACCACACAAGGCAGGACCCCAGGTGCAGACTGTATAAAGATGCCCATGAGACAATCCAGCACATAACAGCAGGGTGTAAGATGCTAGCAGGAAGAGCGTACATGGAACATCATAACCGAGTGGCTGGTGTAATGTACAGAAACACATCTTTGCTGAGTATGGACTGGAAGTCCCAAGGTCAAAATGGGACACCCCTCCGAAGATGGCTGAGAATGATCAAGCTAAGATCCTGTGGGACTTCCAGATACAGATGGACAAACCGGTAATGGCTAACCAACCGGACATGGTAGTGGTGGTCAAACGGGAGAACAAGGCTGTGGTGATAGATGTGGCAATACCAAGTGACCCTAACATCAGGGAAAAGGAACTTGAAGTATCAAGGGCTGAAAGAAGAGCTAGAAAAGAGAAGATGAAGGCAACAGTGGTCCCCGTGGTGATGGAAGCCCTCAGTGGGACCCCCAAACTGGGAGAGTGGCTCCAACAGATCTCAGGAACAACATCTGAGATCTCTGTCCAGAAAAGTGTCTGAGGAACAGCTAAGATACTGCACAGGACCCTCAAACTCCCAGGCCTCTGGTAGAGGACCTGAGCTTGAAGGGGGGAAAAAAATAACACCTGAAGGAGGGGTGAGTGGGGGAAATCTTATTTATTTTCTCATCTCCTCTCATTATCTCTAGCCGCAACCCAGTTGTTGGTGCCCTTGGTAATTTTCACTCCACAACATGAAAATTATTTGCTGTGGTCCAAATTAATGGTAGATTTGTGGCCTTCATGTTTTATTCATCAGTGTATCTACACTTAAGTGTTGTGCCTGTTGACTCTACTTCTAGCAGACACAGCAAAGATTAGCTTCCTTCCCAAATATTGTGGATAATTTCATGACCAAAGTCCATTATAAATAATCAACTAGCCATTGTTTTATTAATTATACACTTATTGTCCTGTCATGGGGGGGAGAAGCAGTCAAGAAGAGTTCCATCATCCCTCAAAATGGGGCACCATGTTACAATAACCTGCTTTTATTGCCAAGAAATATTCCTTATACTTAAAATATTCAGTATATTAAAACTGCATGTTTTGGTGTTTCGTGGTATAAAAAGGTCTCAAAAAATAATCACTTATTGTAATATTTTCAGCTTCTCTTAAGAGGGATTCACTTTCCACATCTTTCCATTATTCCACACACAATTAAAAAACAAAACATACACACTCATCCAAATCTTAAAGTGCATATTCTGGACCAATTTCGTGGTTGTTTTTAAAAAAATGAAAGTATGTCCCTTTACACACTCATCCAGAAGGGTAATTTTGCACAAGGCCATCTGTCTACAGCAGAAAAAAAT
>JAOBAM010000025.1:51734102-51744997 GCA_025212355.1 Notarius kessleri
TCAGTATTCATGAGGGTGAGGGCTGACTCTGTCTCATTGGCTAACCTTAGCAGCTGCCATGCCAGCCCATTGATCTTGTTTAAGGCTGCTGCTGTTCCTCCACCCAAGAACAGAGACCACCCCACATTCGCTCCTGGCAATGTCCACGGGTCAGCGAGGACATACCCATTATATCTAGTGGGAATTGATCTTTTCATGATATGGTGAGCTTTCTTCTGAAATGGATTATCTTGAGCAATCATTAGACCAGGAAACACCATGGAGGGGTAACAGCACCCATTCCAGCTCCAGTCTGTTGGAATAGTTGAATATGCGTGTGAACCACAGACCCACATGATCAACGGATAAGAAGCCATACTCAGTTTTGCCTTGTTCATACTGATGATGGAATCAGTAAAGCCAATATGATCTCTTGTTTCATTCTGGGAGCATTGTGTACAGTATAAGTTTTACATTCAGACATTCCAAGAGGTGTTGATCCACCAGAACATACACGTGTCTCCATGGGCACATGGAACTAGATATGAGACCATGTACTGCACTGGCTCTGGGGGTTTAGAACAACTTGCGATTAGGCCTTCTGCTGCTATCCTAGAAGCTTGTGTATTGCAAAGTTGTTGTTCTATGGAGAGAACTAACTGCATACTCTCACCTACCCAGCATTTGGTTTTGTCCTTGTTGCGCTCTGTAGCCATCTCGCTGTCCAGTGGCACGTTGGCCCAGTTTGAATGCAATGAGTGGCTTATCCAGCACGAGTCACTAATTGATGGATTCTTTGCAGTCTCTATAGCCAGTGCACACGCTGTGTTCCCATAGCACTTAGTCAATGACTCAATCACAGCTGTCGCCCTGTTTACTACAATGAGAAATAGCTGTAATTACCATGGTTCATTCTCAACTCTCTGGGTCCTTGACTGTGTTGTGTCTGCTGTATTAGCTACGAATGGTTGTGCTTTGTTTTCAGGAAAGCACTTTCTGCAGGTAGGTGTATGCCCCAGCAACTTACAAAACCAAGTGACCGGTGGTTGATATCGTGGCATCAGATGGAGAAATACTGATGGGTGCTGTTTGGGTGACACTTCGCTATTCTTGACGTATTTTGTTGTACCGAGTGCAGGCACGCCCTTTCGTACTCTTCCCACCTCACCAAAACTCCGTGACACCCCACTAGCTTCACCTACTCACTGTTCTTTCTCTTCCTTCAGTGGGTCATCTTCATCCTCCTCTGTTCCTCCTGGCAGTGGTGCGCACTTGCAGTGTGAAGTGTGTATCCACGTCGCTCTCTCCCCAACCTTAATGGCTGTTTGCATCATCAGCAGCACCTGATGTGGCCTCAACCACCATGGATGTCTCCAGCTCTTTTTTTTTTTTTTTCTCAGGTCTTTCACAACAATCCAGTTGCCAGGCTTCAAATCATGTAGAGGTCTGGATGATGGAACTGGAAGTGCCTCCTTCACCTGCTTGTGAGTGATAGAGAGAGCAGAGAAAAGATCCATACAACAATGCAACATTACATCCTCACACAACGCAGTTAGGGCTTGTGGACTAGGCCCAGAACCCATGCTGCCAGTATTGGGTGGCCTGCCAAACAGAATTTTAAGGGTTTTGTTTTTTTTTGGGGGGGGTTGCTCTTATGCACGTTCTCATGTGAAACAGCACAGTGGGGAGAGCCTTTTACCCAATTCAAGCCCGCATCATCACAACATTTAGCCAATTTGTTCTTCGGTGTACCTTTTTTTTTTTTTCCTCTCTCTACTGCACGAGCACTTGTTGGGCGATGGGCACAATGGTGTCTTAGGTCAAAACCTATCACCTCTCCCTTACTTGTTTCAGTGCCTGATTAACAAACGAAGTACCATCATCACTGCTGATTTTTCTTGGGAACCCCCCAACGTGGAATAATTTCAGTCAGCAGGGCCTTTGCTACTGCATCTGCATCTTGTTTGGAGGTTAGAAATGCCTCTACCCATTTACTGTAGAGAACATGTCAACAATCACTAGGCAGTACTTTTTTTTCCCCCCTTAGTGTGCGAGAGCTCAATGAAATCCATCTGCAAACGATCAAACGGCATGTCTGGTGTTGGGTGCACAGCTGTAGGTATACTCTGACCTTTCCCTATATTGTGTGCTATGCAAATAGGACATTTTTCACAAAACTTTTGGGGAAAAATTGCAAACCCTTTTGTGACTCAATACTTGGCCATATCGCTCACCATTCCCCCTTTTGATACATGGTCTTGCCCATATATCAACTTAACAAACTTGGGGAAGTAACTAGGAAGGCAGGGCATTCCCATATGACCTGGCTTGGTATGAGGACCATACCACACCCTGTCACATTTGATACAACCGGCTTTTTTCCAGCGTGCTATCTCCTGTGGTGTGGTTGGTGATTGAACCTGCTCCAGCATAGCAAACCTGGAAAGAGGATTTTGAAACAGTTAGGTTTAATGCAAGAGCAAATGGAGAACCCTTGGAAGCAGCTGCTTTGATAGCTGCATCAGCAGCAGCGTTACCTGTGGAGACCGGATCAGTAAAATTAGTATGGGCATCACACTTACAAATAGCAACCTGCTTGAGAAGCAAAATGATATCTAACAGTTCTTTTGATAAGTGTGTGATGTGCTATAGGTTTACCTGTAGATGTTAGAAACCCACGATGTTTCCACAACATGTCAAAATCATGTGCTACTCCAAAAGCATACTTGCTGTCTGTGTATAGTCACTGTCTTACCTTCAGTGAACTTGCAGGCCTCTGTAAGTGCCACAAGTTCAGCAATCTGTGCCAAAAAGTGACTTGGAAGCTATCCTGCAACAAGGGTTTCATGGGCAGAGATGACTGCAGAACCAACAAGGTTCTTACCTGAATCTGTTTTATTTATTTATTTTAAGCAGAGCCATCCACAAAAAGCACCAAGTCTGGGTTTTGCAAAGGTACCTCACTAAGATCAGGGCAAGGCGAACAAGTCTGGAAAATAGTGGATACGCCACAGTGAGTCTCACAGTCATCCTCCGTGGGTAATGGCATCTTAGGGTTTAAGATATTACAGTGAAACGCTGTTCTATTAGGCATCTCAAGTATAACAGCATTGCATCTAAGCCGGTGAGCAGCTGACAGATTAGATGTTTTCTGTTCTGGGAGAAGAGCAGAAACATGTGGGACTAATAACATCAGCTCTGAATATCCCACTGTCTTTTGTGAGGCTCCCACGGCCTTTTCAGCAGCAGCAATGGCTCCGAGACATAGTGGCAGCCCCACTGCGACAGGATCAAGTTTAGCAGAATAATATGCAACTGGTCGTAACTTGCCTCAGTGTTATTGTCGTAACACTGTCGTCATACATCCTAATTTCTCATCAGCCATCTGGATGAAAGGATGAGTAGGGTCTGGAATCCCCATTGTGGGTGTGCTTTGAAGAGCTAACTTAAGCTCAACAAATTCATCCTCTGCTTCAGTGGTCCATGTCACCTTATCATGAGGTTGTAGGCCTTTACCGTGGATCAGTGAACTAAGAGGATCCTCAAGAATAGCATAGTTAAGAATAAATGTATGACAATTTGAGCACATACCCAGAAATAACATAATTTGCTTCTTCGTTAGAGGTTTTGGTACATTTTGAATGGCTGTGATTTCTTTCTGGTCCCAGAGACTTACCTAAGCCTGACACGGTGTGTCCAAGAAATTTCACCTCTGTTTGGACAAACTGAAGCTTAGCTAGACTGGCCTTATGACCTTCTGCAACCAAATGTTTCAACAAGGAGATTGTATCAGCTCTGCACTGTTCCTCAGAAGGTGCTGCCAAAAGTAGATCATCAGCGTATTGCAACAAAGCTGAACCTTCTGTTAACACAAGAGAACCGAGATTTTGTCTGTGCTTCATTGTAAGTAGTGGGAGGCTCACAATAGCCTTGACATAGGTATGTGAAAGTACTGTATATGGTCGACCATTGAACTGAAAAGCGAACCAGAACTGACTGACTGGATGAACAGGCACACTAAAGAATGCATTCACAGGGTCTATTACAGAAAAACGTGTGCTATTTGGTGGTATGTGTGAAAGAATAGTATAAGAATTAGGAACATTGGGAGCTCAAGCTCTTAAAGCTGCTTTTCCTGCCTGTAGGTCTTGTACAAATCTCTGTTCAGTGGGTTGGCCTGGCTCAGTGTGTTTTCTTAACTGGGAAAATGGGAGTTAGGCCAATCTACAATTACCCCTGCTGCCTTTAGTAAATTTGAACAAAGGCCTAATGCTCTCTATGGCTTCAGATTTCAGGGGATACTGGGACTTGCAGGGTCTAAAATCACATTTTGTGATCACCACTGGCTCAATCCCCCTTATCGCTCCTACGTTGTGTTTATACTGTGCCCAAAGCTGTTTAGGAACCTCCACTAAACACAGGGAGTCAGCTGCGAGTTGAGTGAATTACCATCCCGACCATGTCTCTGACTCAGGCTTTTCACCAATTAACACTACGCGTCTCTTCATAGTGACAACAAAATCCAAATTAGTTTGAAACACATGAATGTTTTTACTGTACAGTACATTTGGATTGGTGGTATTTTGCCAATCGCTTGCATTTGCACACTTCAACACCCATGGGCCCAAATCCTTCCATCTATTCCCCCTTTTGTTTTGACAATGACTCGTGCGGAGCCATGCATGAACTCAACGCTGGTTCATAATCACTTGGTGGTTGTACAAAAAGCACTTTTCACTGCAGTTGTTGCTTCTCTGGGTGTGTACCATTTAATAACACTATCTCTACACACATACTTTGTAATAACATTCCTTACCTTATTTAGACGGTGTTTTCCTAAAACTTGCTTCTTTAAAAATCACTGCTTTGCAAATGTCCTCTACACCAGGCAAACAAAGAAACAGCTGTGACGGTTCATAATGAAAATCGAGACAACTGCAGTCAGTACAATCTCTCTGAAATATTGCAGGGAGGCACTGCTTCTGGATATCACATTGCATAACCCACTGTGACTAATACAAAGCAATACCCGCGTGCAGATCGATCTAATAGCCCAATGAGATCCATGCCAATTCTTTCAAAGGGGATCTCAATTAATGGTAATGGGTGCAGCGGCACTTTTGGTGTGGCCTCTGGATTTACCAGCTAGCATTCGCGACAAGCCTTACACCACCTGTGGACATCAGCGCAAATCACTGGCCCATTGAAATGGGCTATGAGATGATCTAGTGTTATCCTGCCCCAAATGCCCAGCCATAGAATTATGATCAGCTGCATGGAGTAAAAGTTTCCTACGGCTATTTAGGACCAAGAACGGTCATCTCTTCTTTCGTTTGAGTGTTCTGTCTCACGTGATGTAGCCTATCCTTAATAATACAAAAATATGGGAAGGAGAGTGCAACGTTAGGTGGGATGATTTGGCCATTAATTACTTTCACTTGGTCAAAAGCATGTCTTAGAAACTCATCATGCGCCTGCCCCTAATTGGAAATCCCCTAAGGGATTCCACAGAGAGGCAGGAGAGCTCTCCTTACTCTCCGTGTCATCATGACATGGAGCTGACGTGGATGGCCCTGGGACTGCCTGCCCGCCCAGCTAGCGTTGCAGGGGGATTCCCCCGTGATGTGCTACTGCAGGACCCATCCACTACTAATGGTTTCATTAATGTTTTAAACCCCAGCCAATTGATTCCCAAGATCAGTGGGTGGGTGAGGCTCAGACTAACTGCCACCTACACACTATGCTTTTCTCCCCGGAAGTGAATAGTGACTGGCATTAGCGAATTTTTGTCAGTGTCCCTGTGCACACATTTGACCTTCACCAATTGTGCATTTTCCAGTGCCCTGCATTGAATCAGGCTTTCATGCATGGAGGTCTGATTACAACCAGAATCCACCACAGCCTGATATGTACCCCCTTGAATACTCACAACTATCCTGTACACTCCCACTCGATCAGAGGAAGCCTTTGGTGCATCAGGGATGTGAATCCGTAGCCTTGCCTCCATGCAGAAATGCTGAATCCCCCCCCTTCCCCCCATGCTGACAGACCTGCCCGGGCTTGCTCCCAGTTCTGGTGGGCATGGATGAGTTCACCTGTGGACAGAGAGAGGGAGTTAACCGCAGCACAGACACAGGAGGAGAAGGGAGAGAAGAAATGGGAGGACAGACATGAATGTAGGAAGCAGGTTTTGGGGGAGTTGGCCCCAGTTTCTGTGGGGCTGGGGGAGGGGGAGAAAGTGAGAGAGCGAACAGAGAAGTTGTGGGGATGCCTGCTCCAGGAAATGCTGTCAGATAGTCCTCAGCCAACCAGACTGCCTCCTCCAGTGATGCCACTCAGTGACACCGGATCCACACTGATGTCTCGCTCGACAGTTGGGTGACAAACTGCTCCAGTGTCACTCAGTTGAGGTTGGTCTCAATGTCACACTCGCCTGCTTGCAGCCACTGTTGGCAAGTGTCTTGGAGCTGTTGCATGAATACAAACAGCTGGCCCACTTCGCCGTATGCCAGCAAGCGGAAGCACTGGTACTGCTTTTCTGGGCCGTGGCCGTCCTGCTGTAGGATGGCCCGCTTCAGGTTGGGGTGCTCCAGCATGTTGATGGCAGGGAGCTTCCGAGACGTGAGCTGGGCTTCCCCCGACAGGAGCAGCAATAGGTGAACTGCCCACTGTGAGGTTGGCCACAAACTTGCTTCCATGACACACACTAACATCTGAAGCAAGACTTTTGGGGGGGGTCATCGTCATCATGTGGCCCTATCTTGATCAGCTGGATGGGCACGCTGGCCACAGGGATGACCGCTGGAGCACCTGTTGACTGGACCCAGCTCTAGATCACCTGCTGGTTTTCTGCCTGGGCTTCAAGCAGAACCTGGAAGCTCCACCCCTGATGCACTGACAGTGCGACGAGGGTGTGCTGCTGGTGCTGGAGGTCATTGGCAAGCATCTGGAGGAGCTTTTTGACTGGTTCAGGCTCCATGGCGGCATTTGTTCTTCAGTCTTGGGTTTTGGCACCAGTGTAACGCTTTTGTGGGGGTGGTTAATGAGGAACTGGAAGCAGGTGCTGCTGTTCAAGGTAAGCTTCAATTTTATTCACACTTTTTTTTTTTTTTTCCCCCCCCTCAGTGGTTTTTACTATTTAGTAGACACACTACACTCATGCGATGGGGTGTCACAGCTCTCTTTCATTCCTGGCTGTGTTAGTTTGATTTCTCTAAGGGAAGTAAAATATTCTCATTGCTGATCTGTCAGTTATATTAACTACAGGGTTTTTTAAATTATCTGACTTTAAATTAGTAGCTTGAATTTTTCATCAGATATTTTCAATTTTGTCAATGAAAAATTCATGAAGTTGTTGCTACTACTACATGTTGCAAGTGTGTGTGTGTGTCTATGGTGAAGTTTTTCCTCATTAATTTTGCTACGGTATTAAATAAAAACCTATAATTATTGTTGTTATTCTCTATTAAGGTGAAGAGATATGTTAATCTAGCAGCACTAAGACATTTCTATTCTTTTGGAGGCTCTTCTTCCATGCTCATTGGAATACTACCAATTTTGTTTGATGCCATTTACGTTCTAATTTTTGGGTGGTATGTTTTAAGGTGTGTATGGAATGGTTATAAAAGGGTGCCATTTTTTTTCTATCTAAGCATTTTTCTTTTATATGGAGCTACATTATTTAAATTAATGTAGTTCTGTGACCATAACCTGCTGCAAGTTACAGCGCCACACCTCACTGGTATGGGGCCAGAGCATACTCCAGCATTGGACATCATCTTCGCTAATTTAAACACCTCTACAAAATTACTTTCAGTAATTTCAGACTGACAAAGGTGTACATCATTAGCGCCTCCATAGATAACTATGTTTGAGAACCTGTGCTTGCCTTGGCCCCTAAAATTACCTGCTATGTCCAGCACCCTGGCTCCTGGTACACACCTGACTAAGGCTGCTCATGCCCCAAAAGGCCTACCTAATTTCATGGCCGTAAGATAGTCTCCCCTATAACCAGAGTGCTTTCATGTTTCTCAGCAAAGGTGCATCACTGAGGAGAGCAAACTGTTCGACACATGAAGCAGAAAGGAGTCGTACTCCCATAGGCAAGCCTAAGCAGTAGCTTTGGCTCTGTGATTATGCAGCTGAGTTGTCACCCATTTGCCCCTCTGTGAGGGATCTAATGCCCAAGTTGGGGTATTGCTAACTCCACCTAGGGCACCCAGACTTTCCCTAACAGAAACTACACTGCACTCGTTCTCACTAACCCTCTCTAGTGTCTAGACACGCACCTCTAAAGCTGAAATCTTCTCTGTCAGAGAGATAACTAAACTACACATCACAAATCAAGCTATTGCTACTGATTGAGGAAGAATTACAAAACATCCTGCACTAAACACACTGAACAAGCTGAACGTGTGCCATGTTAAATGGATGTATGTACCTTAATCGAAGATCTGTTGATATTAAGGTAGATCCGATGTGGAAGGCCTCTGATTGTGGTCTTTGAACGAGAAGGGGGGGAAAAAATCTTCTGGTCTTTGGCGTTCTCTGAAAAAAAAAAAATTTAAACGTGGAAAAAGGGAATGTGAACATTCACTAAAAAATGAAAGATAGTGGAACATTATTTGTAGAAAGATGAGTGGTGATTTAAACGAGAACACTCGTGGAAAAAAAAGACTCGCAGCAAACAACTCGAAAACAGGAATTGCATCACACAGAATGCATGTAATGAATACAGAATATATAAAACTTACCTTTTTGAATTACATTACAAAAACCAAACTTTCATGATATTCTAGTTGAGATGCACCTGTATTATACATTTTGCACAAATGCATTTTGACTACCATGTATTGGCCACACTGTGTCACAACTTGGGCATTAGAGCCCTCACAGCGATCACAGCGAATGGGTGACAACTTGGCTGCATAATCACAGAGCTAAAGCTACTGCTGAGGCTTGCCTATGGGAGTACGACTCCTTTAAATGCTTTAAAATTGTTTTGTATTCACGCTCATGAAAGTCCCACTTAAGGGCACAGCCATTTTGTGGGTGGTGTCAAAAGGTCAGCATGATGTAGAATCATTGCTAGGTTTCCAGCATAATTGTCTTGCTGCTCGCTGCTCCTGATACTGCAATAATACAAAACATTGTTTAAAAAAATAAACAAACAAACAAAAAATAATAATGGTGGTGTGCAAAGTGGGCTCATGGGAAAGTATAAAATTTGTCAATCTGCTTATCATGCTTGTATGATGATGATTTGTGAAGATATTTAGCTAAATACATGACCTCCTCATTCTAAACTTGCTGAGCTTCACCGGTGAAGCTCTCCACCCTAGAGGGTTAACTTCCTTCTACTTGACTCAGACAAGACAGAAGTACTTGTACTTGGAGCACATGCAGCTAGAAGTAGGTTTTCTGATTACACAGTAACTCTGGATGGCCTTTGTTTCTTCACGTGCAGCAGTAAAAGACTTCGGTGTGATCATTGACTCCAGTCTTTCATTTGAAACTCGTATCGATAACATTACCTGGATAGCTTTCTTTCATCTTAGAAACATTTGCTAAGATAAGAAATATGTCACGACATGATGCAGAAAAACTTGTTCATGCTTTCGTTACCTCTAGGTTGGATTATTGTAATGCATATAAAGCAGGTGGAATCATGAAGTGCTCTAAAATCTCTTTGGTAGACTGCTGCATTGACTTGTTGGACTTGATAAAATGCAGTGGCCTAGCACCAGCAGGTGACATGGCACCCCAAATCATCACAGACTGTGAAAGCTTCACACTGGACTTCAACACCCTAGATTCTGTGTCTCTCCACTTTTCCTTCAGACTCTAGGACATTAATTTCCAAATGAAATGCAAAATTTACTTTTATCTGAAAAGAGAACTCTGGATCACTGTGCAACACTGCAGTTCTTTTTCTCCTTCGCCCAGGTAAGACATTTCTGACATTATCTCTGGTTTAGGAGTGGCTTGATATTAGGACTGTGACAATCGTAGCCCCTTTCCTGAAGACATCTGTGCATGGTGGCTCTTGAAGCACTGACAACAACCTCAGTCTACTCCACCACTGTACCGCCCCAAGGAGTAGTTAGCACTGTCTCCTCACAGCAAGAAGGTTCTGGGTTCAAGCCCAGTGGCCGACAGGGGCCTTCTGTGTGGAGTTTGCATGTTCTTCCCATGTCTGCGTAGGTTTCCACCACTGTTCAAAGACATGCGGTTAGGTTAACATGGGGCAGCCTTGGGTTGATGTGCCCTTGAGCAAGGCACCTAACCCCCAACTGCTACCCAGGTGCTCTGTAGCATAGCTGCCCACTGCTCTGAGCATGTATGTGTGATCATTGCTCACTTGTTTGTTTGCATGCATGTGTTCACTGCTTCAGATGGGTTAAATGCAGAGGATGAATTTCGCTGTGCTTAGGTGTGCATGTGACAAAGGCTTCTTCTCTTGTGAAGCTCTCCCAAGTTCTTGAATCAACTTTTCTTGATAATCCTTTCAAGGCTGTGGTCATCCCTGTTGCTTGTGCACCTTTTCCAGCCACCCTTTTCAGCAATGACCTTCTGTGGCTTTCCCTCCTTGTAGAGGGCGTCACTGATCATCATCTGGACGACTGTCAAGTCAGCATTCTTCCCCGTGATTGTGGTTGTGTGTACAGAACTAGACTGAGAGATGCACTGTATACAGTTTTACTCAAACTCTAAATTATTCTAATATTTTGTCTTTTTTGCACTGTAGCCATAATTATCAAAATTAAAGTAGAAAAATACTAGAAACCTTTTAGTTTACATGTAATGAGTCTAGAATATATAAAATTTTCACTTTCTTAAATAAATGATGGAAATTTTTGAACTTTTTCATGATATTCTAATTTTTTGAGAGGCACCTGTTTTTCTAGCCAAAGTTT
>JAOBAM010000025.1:52363246-52381989 GCA_025212355.1 Notarius kessleri
CTAGACCCGACAACAATCCACGGAGAGCCCGGCGGTCTCGCTATGTCATCTGGGATGTTATGCGTGTAGTGAAAGTCGCTCGAAACAGATACCTGCTGTTGGTCACCGATGACCCAAAGTGTCTGGCGGGTGTACTGGATGTTCGCAGAACCTATGGTGTACAAACAAGCAAGAAAGAAATACAAAAACAAAAAAAAGAGCACTGAAAAGGAGAGCCGTGAGCCACTGCAACCACGCTTGCCACCATCTTGCGGCGAAGAAGGTGATGAAGAAGGTGTATTCACTCTCTTGCACTTGTCCTTGGCCTTCAAGTCTTGTCTCTTGGAGTGCAGCAATGTCTATGCTGTCACGATCTAGTTCCTTCATGATCAGAGCTGTTCTACACTCAAGTCTCTTATCATTGTCCAGCATGGTGCAGACATTCCAAGTCCCAACTATCAATTTCATATTCGTCATCTTTCTACTACTATTATGGAGACCTGCTAGCTGCAGTGAGCCAGCCAGATAAGGACTGGGTAAACTTTCTTTACCCCACCTTTTCTAGGGGCTTCCCTTTCAAGGACAGGCAGTGCTCTCCCTAAATAGGGCTGCCTGGACACCCGCAATGCTGCCTCAGCACACTGTTACCCAGAGCTTTAGCGAGGCTGCAACCATCAAAATGCAAGCTGCCTGTGTGTAAACTTTCTGCTAGCAACTTCCAGCTTCTCAGACCTACTGCTGTCACATTTACTCCATCATCATAGAGCTTTCTTATTCTCCTCTCCTAATGAAGCACCTTGCAGAGTAAGGTAAGACAAACCATGTCATGCACCCATCGTGTTGCCTCTCTGGACCTCCAGACCTGATGCCAAGTGGGGCACAAAAAGTGCCACAGACCTGATGAGTATGGAAGTTGCCCCACAGTGACAACTGACTTGCCTAGTAATGCCATCTACTGGCCATTTGAGTGGCTCTTCTACATGCCATCTGGTGGTGTGCCATTGACCCTGTTGGGTTTATCTGCCATTGCACCAAAAAGCACCCTGCTTCCAGTGCTTTACTGGTGATGTCCTGTTTAACCCAAGGTGCGAAAGGTGTGAAACCAGTGCTTTCCTGTGATGTGGTGTTAATGGCAAATCAGAACTTTGGTCCTATAAGCAATAAAACCGGCAAACATAGTTTTAGGGTCCAGCTAATGCATTTGGTTAAACTGGTTTAGTGAATGGTCAGCAGCATTTAGTCTTTGAACAAGGCCCAGGTAGGCTGGTGTACACAATCATATGAAGATGGCCTTGATGAGGATCTGGGCTATCTGTGGAGCTTTAGTTGTTTGAAGGAGGCACATCTTATCCCACTTACTGCAATGATCCACAACCACCAATAGGTGTTAATTTTCACATGTAGTTTTTAGTTGATCTATAAGATCAATATCCAATATATACCCGTGCTCTCTGGGTGAAAGGGATGTCATACTGTCTCTCCTCTGACTTCATGAGGCTTAATGTGTCTCTGAGGAAGCATATGTAAGCCTTGAGCCTCCCTCTTTGGGCATATAATAGGGGAGAGCTCGCTGTTTGTGGGTGGGGCCAGGACCGGGGTTGGGGAGAATTGTCAAGTGATCAGATTACCAAGACCAATTAGCAATGACCAGATTACCAAGTACCAGCGTCTGACTCTACTATAGGCCTGGTACTGAGTCAAACAAAACCTGGATCTTTAATTGCAAAGTGGATTATCTCACTACATGGGTCTTTTATTTGAAGCCTTCTCATTAATAGTAAAGAAATGTCTGATTCTTGTACATTACTGGGAGACAATAGTTCTTTTCTGACGTTCTTCCTCCAAAATCTTGGATGCATAGGCAATGACGTTCTTATCTATTTACCTCTTAAGTGCTTATGACCCCTAGTTCAAGATTACTGACATCTCTCTGGACCTGAAATATTTTGGTGAAATCTGGTAGAATCAGTATAGGGGCT
The DNA here is from genome assembly GCA_025212355.1 of Notarius kessleri. Classification (NCBI taxonomy): domain Eukaryota; kingdom Metazoa; phylum Chordata; class Actinopteri; order Siluriformes; family Ariidae; genus Notarius; species Notarius kessleri. Next base: position 52,365,205 of record JAOBAM010000025.1, read on the forward strand.
GCTGACAAAGCCAGTTTAATGTCCTTAAATGATCTCCTACATTGCTTTATCCAGGCCCAGCTAGCATTCTTCTTTTTGAACGCATTCAGCACTAAAGCTCTTTCAGAGACTTGTGAGAAGAACTGGTGGTACCAGTTGGATAGGTCCAGGTAAATTACACACTGAATTGAATTTGTTGGCTCTGTTTGTGGCTCAAGGAGGGTTACTTGAGGGGAAGGTAAGGAGAAGGTTGAGGGTAAGTCCTACTTTATGGATACACTCAAACATTTCTTGGAGGTAGACAAAGTACTGCTTGACTGTGGCTGAATAAACAATGCATACCAAGTAGGAATATCCTTTTAACTTGCTCAGGACTTGTCTCCATCAAATGCTAGGAGGAAGCTATGGCATTTTCTGAGGCTAAAGAGAAGAACAGAAGACTCAAACAACCCTTGACAGAACGGAGGCAGTAATGCAGGCACATTTGTGGACTAAAAGGGGTTTGAAAATCCCACCTTTTCAGTGGCTTTTCAGTGACATTTTTGTGCCATTTCACCCAAGTCAATACAATGTATACATTTATGAAAATTGGAACAGTGTGCAAATACTAAAAAATGGGCAAATAATCAAACACCAACATAAACTACTATGTCACACTTAATATCAGTTCTCGTGTCTCTTTCTTCAAAGACTCTCAAAGTGACAGAGTCTTTGAGGAAAGAGGCATAAGAAGCGATACTAAGATACTGATGTACAAGGCAGTTGTTTTACCATTTCTCTTGTATGGCTCAGAGTCCTGAACTATTTACAGGCATCATCTGAATACCCTTGAAAAGTACCAACAGTGCTGTCTCCGCTGTATCCTGGGCATAAGCTGGCAGGATCGACAAACGAATGTCAGTATTCTGGAGGAGGCCAACTGCACTAGCATTGAGGCTGTGGTGATTAAAAGTCAACTCCACTGGTCAGGATATGTTGTCAGACTAGAAGATTCCTGTCTTCTGTGGTCAACTCGGCTCAGAGGCAAGGTCCAGAGGGGGTCAAAGAAAACGTTTTAAGGACAATCTAAAAGCTTTTCTGAAATCATGCAGCATCAGTATTGACAAGTGGGAGGACATTGCCTGTGACAGAGCAGGATAGCGAAGGGCTGTCCAAGAAGACATTGCTGGCTTTGAGCTGGAGAGACGCTGAAAAGCTGAGGAAAAGCATTCATGGCACAAGGAATGTGAAAGGGCTACTTTGCCTGCTGCTGCCAATTTTATATGTGCCATGTGTGGAAGAGTCTGTGCATCCCACACTGGACTAGTCAGTCACCTTAGGGTGCACAAGGATTAACCTATAGTGGGCAATCTTACTCCTCTTGAGAGATTCCTGATGATGATGATGATGTCACACTGTGTCACATTTGTGCCAGTATGAAAACCGCATCTTACTATGGCACAGTTACTATATGAATTTATTTATTGTAAATCAAGTGAAAGATTGTCAGTTCATAAAATATTCATATTGATAGGCTTTCCAACAATACACTATATGTAGATGAGCATATTCAAATTGTTAAGGTATGAATGTAGGTTGCCTTTTGTCATTTCAGGCAATTTGTTTATTAAGTTTAAGGGCCTTTTTATGGTTCTGTGGTGGTGTAATAAAATGGCAAGCTTAAATAATCCTAAATTCAAATTCATGTGACACTGTCATGCTCCTGGGCTCATCCAACACTCAGGACTCCACTTCCTACAATCCCCCTCACACACCAGTCACTACCATGTGCACTCTGTCAGCCAACCTGGAGCCACTTCCTAGGAGTGGCTCCCCCGATTTCTAATCACCATCACCTGTACCTTTTTGTTTATGTCTGTATTTAAACCCCTTTTTTTGTTTTGTTCTTTGCACAGTATTGCCTCTACATTTTGTGAGCCTACTGAGTGTTATTATTCTGATTGCTTATTTGTTTATGACCCTTTTTACCTTCCGTTTTTTTCCCGTTTTGCCCAGCCCTTGTGTTTGTTTGCCTGTTTCTCTTGCTTCCCGGTTTTTCGATCATCGCCTGTTTCCTGATTACGATTTGCCTAGCCCTTGTATTTAGATTGCCTGTGTTTACTAATTCCCGGTTCTTGGACTCTTGCCCGTTTCCTGACCATGAGTTGTCTAGCCCTCATTACTGTTTTTGATCTCCCAGTATTTACCTGGCCTGGCTTTTGTACATTGTCTTTTTTCATTGTTCTCATTAAAACCTTGAGTTCATTCACAATCCATGAGTGTCTGGTTTGTTACAGCCATGTTACAGAATACTGTGCTATCATGCAGACAGCGGATTACACGGAGCTACAGGTAGCACTTAGCAACCAAGGACAGATGCTTGGACAACATCACCAGCATTTTGACTCTGTGACTCAGTCCATCCAGACTCTTACGCAACAGCAAGGTGAGCAGCAAAAACAGTTGGTGCAGATTGTTGAAAGCATGAAAGAAATCACCACCCAACTCCAACGACTCAGCTCCTCTGGCTCGCCTATGGTTACCAAGCAAGCTACTCCCCCCATGGCTGTTACCAGTTCATTTGTTGTCAGTAAACCTGATAAATTTGATGGCTCACCTAATCAGTGTGAAGGATTTTTGTTACAATGTTCGATATTTTTTTGTGAATTCCCCTCCAAGCTCTGACAAGGCTCATATTTATTTTGTGATTTCTTGCCTTATGGGCAAGACCTTAAATTGAGCTACTGCAGTTTGGCCCATAGTCCAATCCGACACTTATGACCACTTCGTTAAAGAATTTACAGCGGTCTTTGATCATGCCAACGAGGGCCGCTCTCAAGGGGAATTACTCACCTGACTACGTCAGGGTAATTGCTCAGTTTCTGATTATGTTTTGGAATTTTGCACTCTTGCAGCTGGGAGTGGTTGGAATGAGCCAACATTACTAGTGACATTTCACAATGGACTGAACTTTGACATCCTGGTGGAAATGGCTTGTAAGGACGACGGCCTTTCACTAGAGAAGCTGATCTCATTAGCCATTCGCCTAGACCAACTGAAGCACGGGGGAGGTCTTCGTAAATCACCTACAGTTCCAGCTGCTGCACTGACTCCTCACTGCTCATATCCACCAACGACCAGGACTCGTGAGGACCCAGAATCCCCAGAACCTATGCAGTGTGACTCATTTCATTTGTCTGCGGAGGAAAAGCAATGACACCTCCATGACAGGCTGTGTCTCTATTGTGGAACATTCTATGTGACTGTCAAATCCATTGATACAGAACATCAGTACTGACCCTGGGAAAGCGTGTGGAGCCTACTTCACATGCTAATGTGGTGAGTACACCCACTAAGGGGTTGATCTCCAAGTCCTTCCTCCTACCCGTGACAGTTAACTGCCCTCAGTCTATCTTTGTGTTCTCAGCACTAATTGATTCCAGAGCCGAAAGTGACTTCATTCACGCCAAGCTGGTGGAGCAACTCCAGATTCCTGTGGAGCCACTGGAAACACCGCTGAGACTGACTGCTGTCGATGGGGATCCCGTGCGAGAAGGACTTGTTAACCGGGTCACGAAACCCATTAATATGACTGTCAGTGCTTTACATTCAGAAGAAATTCATTTTTTGGATTGAATTCTTGTGAGTATGCTATCATTTTAGGCTTGGCCTGGCTTAGAAAACATAACCCCATCATATCTTGGTTTGATATAGAAACACTCTCATGGTCCAGTTACTGTTATGGCCACTGTCTAGCACTTCCAACAGTTATGGTATCATCAATGACTATAGAAAGCCCCAATGCCAATGCCATAGTTTCATTCCCCTGAATACAATGACCTATTAGAAGTATTTAGCAAGAAAAGTGCTACCAAACTTCCCCCTCACAGAGAATATGACTTCCATTGAGTTAATAGATGATGCTATTCCACTTAAGTCTAGGATTTATCCACTCACTCAGGTGGAGGAGAGAGCTATGGAGGAGTAAGTTCAGGAGGCTTTAGAACAGGGTTTCATTCATCCTTCTACTTCTCCCACAGCTGCAGGGTTCTTTTTCGTCAACAAGAAAGATGGGGGACTTAGGCCCTGCATTGATTATCGTGGGTTAAATCAGATCACTAAACCCTATTCTTACCTGCTGCCTTTAGTCCCTGTAGTGCTCGAACAACTTCGTGGAGCATCTATATTCACAAAACTTGACTTAAGAAGTGCATACAATTTAGTCTGCATAAAGGAAGGTGACAAATGGAAAACTGTATTTCTTACCATTAGGGGGCACTATGAGTATTTAGTAATGCCCTTCGGGTTGCATAATGCCCCGTCCATATTGCAAGCATTTATAAATTATGTCCTCAGGGATATGCTTGGCAAATATGTTATTGCCCACATCGACAACATCTTGATTTATTCCCCTAATCTCGAAACTCATATTCGTCATATTCGTTCTGTCCTTACAAATCTGCTTGAAAACCAGCTGTATGTTAAAGGGGAGAAGTGTGAATTTCATCTCCCTTCTACTTCTTTCCTTGACTATGTTATCAGTCCAGAGGGTGTTGTTATGGATGATAAGAAGGTAGAAGCCGGAACTAATTGGCCCATCCCTACTTCCATAAGGGAACTCCAGTGATTTCTTGGGTTTGGTAATTTCTACCATCGTTTCATTCGCAATTTCAGTGGTCTAGCAGCTCCTCTTACCACCTTATTGAAAGGAAATGCCAAAAAACTCTTGTGGAATCCCCAGACACAGGAAGCGTTCAAATCCCTCAAGGTAGACTTCACCTCTGCCCCCATTCTGAAGTATTCTGATCCCACTCAACCTTTTGTGTTGGAGGTGGATGCCGCTGGGGTAGGCACTGGAGCTGTGCTGTCCCAGCATGTAGGTGACCCCTGTAAATTATGTCCGATAGCCTTCTACTCTCATAAACTGACCCCTGCCAAACATAATTACAGTATAGGAGATAGGGAATTGCTGGCCCTGAAACTAGCTTTCAAAGAATGGCACCATTGGCTAGAGGGAGCTACGCATCACTTTGTAGTGTTAATGGATCATCAAAACCTTGAATATTTATGGTCAGCTAAATGGCTCAACCCCCGTCAGGCTCAGTGGTCCCTATTCTTCTCTCAATTCAATTTTTCCATTTCTTATCATCCTAGTTCCTGTAATACTAAAGCAGATGCCCTTTTCCGTATATATCCCAGTCCTGAGTCCTCCCCTGACGTTGTTAATATACTTCCCTCATCAGTTGTGGTCACTCCTATTAGATGGGAAATAGACGAAGAGATCAACCAAGAACTATCTGTCACTCCTGCCCCTGAATCTTGCCCTGTAAGAAGGAAGTATGTACCCACTCAATGCAGGGACAAATTAATTACGTGGGCCCACTCCTCTTTGACTTCTGGCCATCCAGGAGAGACATGTATGCACCAGTTATTGTCTGGCAGACATTGGTGGGAAAATATACTATCAAATATCCATAGGTTTGTGTTCTCGTGCACCACCTGTTCAAAGTGCAAAACACCCAAAGCTCTCCCTGCCAGGAAACTCATGCCCTTGCCTGTCCCTTCTCATCCATGGTCATATATAGTGGTAGACTTTGTTACTGACCTGCCCCCCTCACAGAACTACATGGTCATTCTGACCACTGTTGATAGGTTCTCACGAGGAGTTAGATTTATTCCCTTCATTAGCCTACCTACCACCTTTCAGACAGCTGAAGCCCTTTTTAATTATGTGTTCCATATGTGTGGTATTCCAGAGAATATAGTATCTGATCGAGGGCCTCAATTCACCTCTCATGTATGGTCAGCATTCTTTGAGAGACTGGGAGTTAACATCAGTCTCACCTTCGGTTACCATCCCCAGTCTAATGGTCAATGTGAAAGGGTCAACCAAGAACTGGGAAAGGTTTTGAGAATGTACTGTCACGATAATCAAGCCGACTGGTCAAACTATTTGTTCTGGGCAGAAATGGGCCAAAACTTGTTAATCAGCTCTGCTACAGGGCTCACACCCTTTCAATGTATGCTGGGTTACCAACCCCCCTTAATGCCATGGTCTGCCACACCCTCTGACAACCCAGCTGTTGATGATTGGATGCAACGGACCGAGCAGGTCTGGGAACAGACCCACCAGTGGATCGAGAACGTCCTCTGCTGACACAAGAGGCTGGCAGATCATCATAGAAGTGGCACACCTACCTACCTCCCTGGAGACAGTGTGTGGCTGTCAACCCGGGACTTCAGGTTTCCTGAGGGAGGTAGAAAATTATTGCCCAAATACATTGGTCCATTTAAAATTGTCCAGCAAATTAATGAGGTTACTTACAAATTAGATCTGCCTGTGCATTACCATGTTTCTAACTCATTTCATGTATCTCTCTTGAAACCTGTTGTCTCAGGTCCGTTGGACGAGGCTACACCCGATGTCGTGCCCCCACCTCCGGTGTACGTAGAAGGTACCCCGGTGTATGCTGTCTGCCAGTTGCTGGACTCCAGAAGGAGAGGAGGGACTCTGTAGTACCTTGTGGACTGGGAGGGCTATGGGCCTGAGGAGTGTAGCTGGGTTCCCGCACAAGATATCCTGGATCTGGGGTTGGTGGAGGAGTTCTATCAGTGTCATCCAGAGAAGCCCGTGCCTCAGCCTAGGGGCCGTCCAAGGCACCATGGGTCCAGCCCTCCTGGCAGTCTGCGCAGCAGTGGTCCCAGAGGTTGTCTGCAGTGACGGCCATCTGTCCAGCATTGTGGCAGTTCTGATGGCTTGCTCAGGAGTGTTCCTGGCAGCGTGGGTGGCGGTCGTTGTGGTTGCCCTCATCCCTCGGCCTCCTTGGACTCCTGGGGGGGGTTTACTGTCACGGTCCCGGGCTCACCTAACACTCAGGACTCCACTTCCCACAATCCCCCTCACACACCAGTCACTACCATGTTTGTATTTATACCCCTTTGTTTGTTTTGTTCCTTGCACAGTATTGCCTTCACATTTCATGAGCCTACTGAGCGTTACTATACTGATTGTATTCCTGTGTATGACCCTTTTTGCCTTCCAGTTTTCCCGTTTCGCCGATCCCTTGTGTTTGTTTGCTCGTTTCTCTTGCTTCCCGGTTTCTTGATCCTCGCCTGTTTTCCGATTACGATTTGCCTAGCCCTTGTGTTTAGATTGCCCATGTTTTTCTGATTCCCAGTTCTTGGACTATTGCCCATTTCCTGACCATGATTTGTCTAGTCCTTATTACTGTTTTGGATCTCTCGGTTTTGACCTGGCCTGGCTGTTGTACATTGTCTTTTTCCATTGTGCTCATTAAAACCTTGAGTTTATTCATAATCTGCGAGTATCTGGTTTGTTACAGCTGCGTTACATCGAGGGTGTATGCTTGTTCCTTCTTTCATGTCTGTGTGCTCTTATTAAATTACAAATCATAGGTCATAAACCAGAAACACGATTTGCTAAAGTGCTTTAGAGGAACCTAGTGGACTTAAAGTTAACCCTGAATTCTAGAAAGAAAGAGCAAGCATACATCCTGCCGTCTCAGCTAAAAAGGTATTTAAGTTAAAATGAGGCTTTATTTCATGACACGTCCTAAAATAAGATGCAAATTTATTGGGAGCTATAGTCCACAAGACTTGAAATGACCTTTTGATGACCAACCTTTATACATTTCTCAACAGACCACCTGACGGCTATTTCTTCACCATAACAAGCTGGGAAAATAAACTACAGCCAAACACAATTCATCATTTAATCAGGGGCTGAAGGAATCTTGGGGGCCTGGAGAGAATAAACTGCCTCAGTGTGAAAATAATCTATAGCGTTTATAGCTGTTTCATTTTCCTGGAACCACTCCTGACATTTCTTCTGCTTGCTCATCAGCTATAACTACATAAGGACCTCTGTTATTCCCTGTTAAGTCTCTGTGCATGTTTTCCTTTTGTCTGTTGAGAGTACAGAGTGAACTAAAGCAGTGGAAGTTCTGGAAGAGAAACAGACTAGAAGAAAAAAAATGGCTTACACACCTGTGGGGTAATCCCAGCCTTCTTGGTTGAGTAGGTGGGTTTGGGTGCCTGGATGACCGACTGAGGAGAAGTCACACACTCAGAAGCTAAACCAGACACAGGGCTGGTCACATTGATCCTGCTCGCTGATTCTATTGGTGTCGTGGGTGGGGAGAAGCAATGGGCTGACCTATAGATGTGTGAGTCATACTGGGTTGGGATAGGGGTAGATGGAAGAGAGGTCTGTTTGGAGTATGAGGATCCCATCACTACAGGTTTGAGAGGGGGTGCTGCTTTAGGCAGAGTGCTTACGGGATCCTTGGTTGGGTTGAGGATGAACAGAGAGGAGTTGACCTGGTAAGGCTGGTGCTGGGACAGCTCCATTTCCACTCTGCTGCAGCCATTTTCCAGTGTCGGGTTTTCCAGGACTGGAGTTGGTACTGGTGCCTTTGCTGGCATGTTCTTTTTCTGTGTGGCATGCTGGACTTGGAGAGTTTTGGAAAGTTCTGTGGTGATGTTGGAGGAATTTATCATGGCCTTGACACGGCCGGGCATGTTTGACGGATACACCCATGAGGGAGGCAGAGACGTGGTAGGAGAAGGTGATCTTAGTCCCTCTGTATTTTCATGAACATACTTCTCCATTCTGGTCTGGCGTTTGGTAAACAGCTCTGCTCCTTTGCCAGATACATTGGTCAGAGTTTGCTCAGGCTTGTGCTCTATCCTGGGTCGAGTTCTGGAGCTTTTCAGTGTTGAGGCCCACTCTGGCACTAAAGCCTCTTCCACGCCACTCTCATCCTTGACCAAGAAATTGGACGCCTCTGCCCCTAGAGCTAGCTGCTCCTCTTCCTGATGTGTTTCTGCTGGTCCTCTGCTTCTTTTCTTCTCATCTGCTCCCTGAACCAGAGACAGGAGCTCGGGATTTGGAGCTAATTTTGGCTTCTCCTGAAACGTAAACATCGGCTTGCGGTTAGTCCGCTTACTTCGGCCTTCATCTAGGATGCCCGTGCGAATTGGCGTCACTGACCTCCTGTCAGTGAGTAGCTGAGGGAAATAGGTGGAGCTTGGTGTGGTCAAGGGAGTGCAGTAGGCAGGTGATGGAGGAGGAGACATGGCTGATGGTGGAGGAGGATCAGATGGGATAGATGGAGGTAGGCTCATGTAGCCAGGAAGCACAGGGGTTGGGTACGAAGGAGCTGGAGGTGGAGGGGAGAACACTTGTCTGGAGGACACAGCAAAAGCTGGTTTAACAAAAGTCGAAGGTTCTTGGCCAGAATATACAGTAGCAGGTGGTTCATACTGAGCTGGAAGTGGAGGAGTGGAGTAGGACGGGGCAGGAGGGATGCTTGGAGAGAGCCTGCTGGCTTCAGTCGAGTTCCCCACAACAGGGGAGAAAAAGGGCCGAGCTGTCCTGTTTGTGATGGACGACTGCTTTGATGTTGAGTCATCTGCTTTACTATTGGTCTCAGTGCTCTGGCTCCTGTTTGTGATGGCTTTAGGAGTCTCAGAAGGGCTTCCATAGGCCCCATTTAGCTGCAATTCCTGGTCTCTTTCTTGGTTAGGATTAGGAGCAGCAGGACTATGGTCACCACCAGAAGTGACATCCTTCCCTGCCTCTCCATGTTCAGGAATCTCTTCATCTTTATCATTTACAGGGAGAAAATGTATCTCTTGCACACTATCTCCCACTTCATGCGCCACCTCCCCAGCCTCTTCCATTTTATGTCCCTTGCTTTGTGTTATGTCAGTCGGCCACCGGAGCTGTGTTTCACTTCTTCTGTGTTTCAAATCTTTGAACTGTCTGTCAGTCGAGCACTCCTTGGTCCATGTTAATGTGCTTGGAGAAGGTGAGTCAGGTTCATTGCAGGACTCTTGGTGGCTTCCTTGTCCTCCTCCAGCAACACTCACAAGTGTGAAAGCGTTCACCCTTTCTCTGCGGCGGTTGAAAAGCTGGACACCTCGGGAGTTGGGGTTCGATGACACGGTCAACTGTGCAGCAATGATCTGACTTCGTGTCCTCGCTTCCTTTAACTCCTTCTCAGACAAACTGGCACTCCGGCCAAGATCTGCAATTACAGAAGAGCAATACAGAATACTGTCAAAAGGAAATAAGATGTTATACGATGTCTGTACAACGACTTCACCACTTATGCCTGAGGCGCATGGTCTTGCCCACATGCAAAGTTACTGGGTTTTTTTTTAGTTAACAAGGAGCTTTGCGTGAGGTGTTGCTCAGCAAAGCTTGCAAATGTCCAGTTTGCTGTGAACCGCCAAACACTGACTATTCACAATCTTGGTGAACGATATACTATTTTAAAACTGAAATAATTGTTCCTGCAGCATGTGGTTCTGATTAGCTGCTCTCTAACAGCGGCGGCCCAGGGTGATACATACCCTGACTTGGTCCTGTTTTGCATTAGAGTGTCTCTCACGGAGGCTTGAGGACTCCTACATTGTCTTTATTTTCATTATCTTCTCATTACTGTCATAAGAATTTGGGATTTTCCTGTATTTCGGATATATGGGACATTGTAATAGCAAGGTCTCACCGTAGGTTTCTCTGTGCGTTAAAGACAATTTTAAGTAACTTAACTCCACTATACATCCCTTAGAAAATGAACGGATTCAAAACACCAAATTTGGCAATCCAGTCAATGAAAACCTTGTTTTAAAAACCATAACCAATGACGAATAACGTCTCTAAAAAGTAAAGCCACAACAGGTCTAGCGCCCCTGCTGACTGGCTGGAGAACAATTTTAAGCACCGCCCATGCCCAGGGTTCTCCAGAAAATCTGTAGTCATTGGCTAAAAAAAAAAAAAGTAGTAGGGGGCTCTGGAATTTGCGGCGGCTAATGATGCCACTGGAATTGTGGCCAGTGGCATGCTAATGCTAGGTGGGTCTCGGGGCATGCCCCTCTGGAAAATTTTGACATTAACATGCCTTCTGGTGACTTGTGGTGCATTCTCAGCGAATAAATTACGAGCTATTTCCCTACTACAACACTTTGCTCTGGATTATTTCTTAAAATGAATCAAGATTTTCTATTTTAAAAAATTAAATATCACACATTCTATCATGGAGTGACAATAAATGGTGAAATCAATCAAACAAATCAAATCAGTCAACCTGTTGTGATGACGCGGTGTTTTCATTTGCATCTCGATCACCAAAGTTGACAAACTGTCTTATTCCTCTTAAACTACAACACTTTGCTAAGGATTGTTTATTAAAATTAATCAAGATTGTCTATTCAAAAAAAGGAAATATCACACATTCTATCATGGAGTGACGATAAATTGTGAAATGAGTCTGTGAAACAAGTTAGTTCTTGTTCAGAACCAGAATCAGAACCAGAATCATGTTTATTGGCCAAGTTTGTTGACACACACAAGGAATTTGGTTCCGGCAGTTGGTGTCTTATCTAGCCATACAGAAGAGGGGAAAAAAAGTCTGAATATATGTATACTGTATGTCAGTTCTTCTTCTTTACCCTTATCAAAAAGAAGCATACTTTAAGTTCATTTTATTAAGTATACTTAAGTAAAGTTAAAGTATATTTCCTTGAGTATACTTTTGTGTACCAAGTATACTGATATCAATGTACTTACAGTATACTTGCAAGTAAACTAATCTAATACTTCTTGGGACTAAATCGGCCAACTTTTAGTTTATAAAAAGTATACTTTATGTCTAAGAGAAGTAAACTTTGAGTAGACAGCTAGTATGTTTTTTATTTTGTACTGCAAGTATACCACAAGTAAACTTATATACTAATAGTTTACTAGTTCTATACCTGTAGTCCACTCTTTAGTTTACTAAAGCATACTTCATAGTCTACTGGAAATATACTACAAGTTTACTTGTTTTATACTTCTAGTCCACTTTTTAGTTTACTAAAGTATACTTTGTAGTATATTGGAAATATACTATTGGTTTACTCGTTACACACTTCTAATCCACTTTTTAATTTATAAAAGTATGCTTTATAGTATATTGGGAATATACTATTAGTTACTGGTTATATACACCTAGTCCACTTTTTAGTTTTGAAGTATACTGCAATTGCCCTTCTAGGTATACTATTAGTTTTCTAGCCCTAACCCTTACCTCATGCACACTACCGGTAGACAACTTAAGTGTTTTGTTAAAACATGCTGCCGTATATCACAAAGAAGCCAATTTGTGTGAAAAAGAAGTATTTTATAGGCTATGAATATTTTATAGGCTATGCTTTTCAGTATAAGGCAAGTATACTTATGTATAACTTTAAGTATATATCTGATAAGTAAATAAAAAGTAAACTGAAAGCATACTCTCATTTTAGTTTAAAAGAAGTACACTAGAAGCACACTTGAATAAACTTCTTTTTTGTAATGGGGCTAAAGGTGGAACTCCAAAGTTTGCTGGGTTGTGGATTTCTGTGATTGTTTGATCATAGTTTTAAAACTGCTAAACTAACACATTATTTGGTCTGTTTCAGGTGTAGATGCAAAGATCACAAATGTTAAGATTGCCACCAAGTCCAAAGGGTTTGTCTATATATTGTACTATATTATATTCTACAGTATGTTATGGATGTTTTATGCTTATTTAATTATTTGTTTACTACAGCTATCAGAGTCTCACAGATGAAGGTGCCCCAAAGATATTGGAACAATTTGTCATCCAACATCAATGCAACTACTACTGTGGGTTGCTGGGCCTGAAGGCCCTGACAACTATTGATTCTTTGCAGCAGTCAAAGTTAAAGACATCCAGGAGTCCAATGCTGTCTCGTAGGGCGGGTCTTGCTGATTCATCCAGCCCACAGCTTCAGAAGAAAGGGTCAAGCAGCCCTCAAACAGCCAAGAAAGCCAACTGTAGTCCCAAGGTAGCCAAAAAGATGATTGAAGATGGGGAGAATATCCCTGCTACCAAACATAAAACAATGGAAGTCCCTAAATCTGTGAGAAAGAGGTGAAATAAATTTTATTGGCAAAAATGAAGAAGCCATCAGGGCATTCTCTTTCAAATTTTCACTTTCAATCTTTTTATCAATTACATTATGCTTTGAATTAGAAATTGAATGGCCAAAAAGGTACACTTTTTGAGTTTATTTGAAAGCTTAAAAACAATGGTCCTTATTCATCAAAGTTGGTTAAATCCAATCAATCATAACACAAGCCTTCCTCTGAGAGTTTTGTAATCAATTTTGTCTTTAATGTGTCTGTACAATCAAACTCTCATGTGATCAGTGTGTGCAAATTTGAGAATAGCCAGAAACATGCTTGATTTCCAGTAAAATAATGAAAATAATTCAAAATGATCAAGAATTACATAAAGTACATTAATTCAAGCAATACAAACAATAAAAATTCATAAATAAAACAATGGTGCACAGAAACCTCTAAAATATACTAAAATCTAGGTAATGTGGTTTAGTGTTAACGTGTAATTTGTATAAAGATTCAGAATGTACATCTGGATATTTTATAGCTCAGTTGAGTAGGTACAAGAAGCAGCATACACTCAATGAACACTTTATTAGGAAAACCTGTATACCTCCTTATTCATGCAATTATCTAATCAGCTAATCATGTGGCTGCAGTGCATAAAATCATGCAGATATGGGCCTGCAGCTTCAGTTAATGTTCACATCAAACATTAGAATTGGGGAAATGTGATCTCCGTGATTTTGACCATGACATGATTGTTGGTACCAAACAGGCTGATTTGGGTATTTCTATAAATGCTGATCTCCTGGGATTTTCTCCTGGGATAAGCTGAGAGAAAAGCTATAGTAACGTAGATGACCATTCTGGACAATTATAGCGAGCGGAAAAGCATCTTAGAATGCACAATGCATTTGAACTTTGAGGTGGATGGCCTACATCAGCAGAAGACCATGTCCAATTCCCCTTCTATCAGCCAAGAACAGAAAGCTGAGGCTACAGTTGTGACAGTCTCATCAAAACTGGACAATTGAAGACTGGAAAAACATAGCCTGCTCTGATGAATCTCAGTTTCTGCTGAGACACACAGATGATAGGGTCAGAATTTGGCACCAATAGCATGAATCCATGGACCAACCTGCCTTATGTCAACAGTCCTGGCTTGTGGAGGTGGTGTAATGGTGTGGGAAATTTTTTCTTGGCATACTTTGGGCTTGTTAATACCAACAAAAAATGAAATGAATGAAACGTTAATTAAATATGACTGCAGCTGAATCTGACCTATTCAAATACTAAATTTATTTAAAATGTAATCACAAATAAAATACATATAAATATTTGCAGTTGAGGTTGCAAAATTGTTTCGCTTTCTCTCTGATTTTCCCCTTTGACAGTTTTGTTTAAAAAAAAACAAAACAAAAAACAGGCATTTGTCTTTGCTACTACCATAGATATCTTTAACTCAGTTTCACTTAAGATGAAATTTTCCCTGAAGGATCTACTTCCTTGGATATTGAACAATCTATTAAATTATTTCCTTTTACTCGATCACTACCACAACCTGCAAAAATTGCTCAATATAAATTTGATGTATATGAAGTTAAACTGGAGAATGTCTTATGGTTGTTGGGCAGAGGCTTGTTTCCACACAGCTGAAGCTGATTCATTAATTGTGCTCAAATCACTGCTAATTTTTGATGTGTTTCATGCATTAGACACAGATTTGTTCATACTCATTCCAGTGCAACTTTGATGAATAATGCCTAATGTTTGTTTCTGTGACTGATTAATTTTTTGACATGATTCTGTCCATGGCCTTCACCTTATCATTGTGAAAGAAAGTAAGATGACTATATAGTTTATTAATGAGCGGAATAATGGCCATAAAAGTGTGATAAGTAATACAGATCATCATTTAATGTCAAATTTAAGTCACTAATTGTTTTACATTACGAAAAGTTAAATGATGTACATTTTTAAAAAGGTAATGTAAATGTGAAAAAAAGTAAAATGTTATCTAATGACTGCCACTTCCAGAGCATTGGCAGCATTTATTACAGTTAAATTGAAGTCATGTTAGTTTTATCAACGATAATATAACAATGAATGTTTAAACATAGAATAGATTCTTTCTAAATGGAAAAAAAAATGCATCCATTGAAGTTTGACATTTTAAGATGCTTTTGGATGTTTTAACAAATAATTTCATGACACCAGTGAAATGAGAAGTGAGAGATTCTCAAACATATAAGATTTACATAATGTACTAATGTACGGTTGATTAAATTCTGGTTTTCTTTTGTTCATTATAACTGGATTCACTCACACGAGCCAATTTTTTGTGTATGTGTGTTTATTTATTTATTTTTTTTGTAGTAATTGTGGTCATATAGTCATAACTCCAGACTTATTAGCACTCTTTCAGAAAATGGGCAAAATTAAGCAATGATTCAAACCTTTAAGGCCCTGTTCACATCTGGTGTTAAGAGCTGTCTCAAGTGGCAATAATGACTCAACTGCTAAGACTAATGGGTTACTGATCAGAAGGTCATGCCTTAGCACCACCAAGCTGCCATTGGTGGGCCCTTGAGCAAGGCCTTTATACTGACAGAAAATATCCATACAAGATGTTTGAGTGTTCACTTGTTCATATTTGTACCTGTATACCATGTATAGATTTGTTTTTCTTTTAAAATAAAATTTCCCTGGATGCTGACATCTTACTCTCTCCGAGGCTCAAATATCCTGCGCTGATGTCTGATTGTGATGTCACTTACCCACCACATGACCTAAACAACCCTAAAGATGCCCGAATGTCAAGCAAAGCATTTGGCTGTAAAAATAAGCCTGATCATTGAAGCAGTAAACACACACACACACACACACACAAACATACATACATATAACAGTGAGTGCACACATACCCAGTCTTTGGTTGGGAGCCTTTTGCTGATTATAGAGGCTTTGCTCCATCATGTGACCCAGATAGCAATGTTAACTATGCCACCATGACAGGAGGCACATTTGTAGTGCTTCATTCAGACGAATTAGTTGTTATTGATTGGTATGGGAAGGTTTTACTGCACTTTTGGGTGTGCAAATCATTCTGAACGAAACAAAGGCATCTTTTTTTAATTTACCACAAGTATTTGATCAGGAGGGGAAAAGAACTAAGAAATTTCTAAATGTAGAAGGGAAAAATGGCTTGCAAACATTCAGTGGGACTTGGTGTCGAATGGAGAGCTCAAAAACCCTATGGTATACTCAATTTCCATGAAGGTAAGAACTCAAAAAAAAAAAAAATCAGAATTGCAGCAAGGTGCTCATTTTTATACAGTGACGTGAACATGAGTAACATGGTGGCTTGGCAGAGCCTAACCTTCAGCAAGACTTAAAAAGTGCACTTACATTTGAGGATCCTTCGGCGCATGTTGTGAGTGCTCTTGGGACCCAATCATTATGGGAAACATCTGATGCTGATTTGAGCTCAATCAACATGCGCATATAAGGACACAGAGACTTTTCAAATTATTATCATTATCACTGTCATGTTCATTTCTAGTCATATTTATGACTCTGCTTTCAGTTTTGTTTTGTAAATAAGGCACCTGCTAATAAACACTCTTCCTGCACTTAGATCAGTCTACTGCCGCATACCTGATAGAATACTTGCAAAGTCTCTGTGAAAACTGCATCCTTATATGCGTGTGCTGATTGCATTCAAATCTGTATTGGGTGTTTCCCATAATGACTTGGTCCCAAGCGTGCACAGAACATGCTCCAAAGGATCCCTGAATGTAAATGCACTTTTTAAGTCTCGGTGAAGGTTAGGTTCTGCTGAGCTGCTGTGTTGATGGTCATGTTCACTTCATTGGATAAGAATGAGCACCTTGCTACAGTTCTGAAGA
>JAOBAM010000025.1:52454906-52465352 GCA_025212355.1 Notarius kessleri
GGTACTATGTCAGTAAGGGTAGAATACTTACTCAGTGTCACTGTGTACAGTACTGTGCCAGTAAGGATAGGATACTTCCTTAGTGTGTACAGTACTGTGTCAGTAAGGATAGGATATTTAGTTTCTACAGTACTGTGTCAGTAAGGATAGGATATTCATTGGTACAGTACTGTGTCAGTAAGGATAGGATATTTAGTTTGTACGGTACTATGTCAGTAAGGGTAGAATACTTACTCAGTGTCACTGTGTACAGTACTGTGCCAGTAAGGATAGGATACTTACTCAGTGTGTACGCAGGAACTTTTATAATACTCGACCGGTGGGTACATTAGTGTGTTAAATCAAAAATAGGTTTCTATTGCATGCTTCAGGAAGCTATTACTGAACGTTCCTTTACCTTTTCAGGTACATGTTTGTCAAATACGTTTGTGTTCACTACGGTGAACCGAGGGTGAGGACGGAGGGGAAGAGGCCACGGCAGCACTACATGGCCTCCAACTGTCAGTCCCTCGTGGTTCTGCGGTACGATCGAGAAAAGGACGTGCTGGTCATCACTGACGCCGACCTGAACCACCAACACCCAGTTGACCCTGGACTGATCCAGTGCTACACAAAGAGGAGACAAGATGCAGTGAAAGGATCAGGAGCTGACGAAGTTTTGAAAGCAAAACCTCACATCCGTACCTTGCAGCACAACCTGAACCAAGATGGCCGTTTCGTTACCACAAAGGACCTACACAACTTGCGGTCAAGGTAATCTTCCATGTGCTGCACAACAGAATGTCGTACGTGCATTATACATGCAGTTTCCATGTCTTTTTTTTTTTTTTTTCAAATCTGCTTCAACAGGCTGTCCAAGAAGGAAGGCACGCAAGGACAACAGTTAATGGATGTTCTGATCAAGCTGCTGGAAACAGATCCAGGAGCTCTGGCATCCCTGACACTGACTGATGAGAAAGAACTCAAGTTGGTGTCATTCCAAACATCTGCAATGGCTCGCCTATTCCAGGCCTACCCAGAAGTGCTTTTAGTTGATAAATCAACTAAATCAAAATACGTAAATTTTATCATCAGGTTTTAATTTTTGGAAAGGTTACCAATAATTTAAAATGTTTATGGACGGGATGGTTGTGACAAAAATCTTTTTGATAAACGGGAAAGATAGCTGTGATAAAAGTTTTATTTATGCACCGGTAGGTATGCATTCTACCCACTTCTGGTCATGGATGGGTTTGGAGCTGGAAGGATGGTTCATGGGGCACTCCTCCAAGATGAACACGCTGAAACACTGGAAACAATGGTCCAGAATTTCAAGGATGGGAACCCTGGATGGGAAAGAATAAAGACCATAGTCATAGACAAGGACTTTACAGAACTGAAAGTTCTGAAGGAGGCTTTCCCAGATGCGAGGATCTTATTGTGCACCTTCCATGTTGTCAAGGCAATGAAGCTGAGGATCTCAGCCGTCGAAAGTGTCACTGCAGAGGAGAAGAACGAACTTCTTGATCTGGCCAAACAGCTCATCCATGCTCCCTCAGAGAAGAAATTTGAGGAATACCTAGAGAAGCTATCTGAGAAGAACACCGAGTTCTACGAGTACCTGGAGGATTCATGGCTGGCTGGTAAGGAGATGTGGGCCATGTATCTCCGCAGCAACTGTCTCACTTATGGAAACAACACGAACAACAGGCTGGAGTCCTTTAATCAGAAAGTTAAGCAAATCACAGGCCCGTCAGACAACATTTCAACATGCATGGAGAAAATCCTGGTCCTGCACAACACCAGTGAACAACAGCTGATGTACAATGTTTACAGGGCAGAATGCACCAGCATAATTGAGAAGGGCCTGGATGCAGTTGGACAGTCACTGTTTGACCTGTGCACAGAGTTCGCAGCCAAGAAGAGCCTGCAGCAATGGAGTGTTGCAAAGAAAGCACAGTATGTGGTCAACGACCAAGCGTCCTGCTTCTCGGTGCTGACATCAACTGGGGAACACCAGACTGTCACGAAGACACTGGATGGTTGTTCCTGTTCCTTCCACAAGACTTATGATCTTCCGTGCAGACATGTCCTATTTCTGCTGAGAGAAGGTGCTGGGGACCAAGCACTGGTGTCAGAGTCCATGGTGGGAAAACGGTGGCTTAAGGGCTACCAGAAAGAGGCCCTCTATGAGCTGACTGCAGTCAAGAAACACCCTCCGAAGATCATGATCACCCCAGAAGTTCCCAGAAAGATCATCAGGCCAATGACCCAGAATCAGAAGTTCAATGAGAGCAAGAAGATGGCAATACAGCTGGCATCTGTGATGAGTGAAAGTGGACAGGCAGAGTATGAAGAGCGACTGCAGCTTTTGAGAGATCTGCACAAGATGTGGTTTTCTGGAACCTCTGTTGCTCTCTCATCCAACTCTGATGGGAATTCTGCAGCTGACGGTTCTGCTGGAGACACAACTGTAGACACTGATGGCATTGCTGGAAACGCAGCTGTAGACGCTGATGGTTCTGCTGGAGACACAGCAGCTGTAGATGCCGATGACACTGCTGGAGACACAGCTGTAGATGCTGACGGCACTGCTGGAGACACAGCTGTAGACGCCGACGACACTGCTGGAGACACAGCTGTAGATGCTTGACGGCACTGCTGGAGACACAGCTGTAGACGCCGATGGCACTGCTGGAGACACAGCTGTAGATGCTGACGGCACTGCTGAAAACCTTGGAGTGACTGCATTAGTCATAGACAGCGACCCCTTGGTCACTGATACCCTTGCAAATACCAACTCTGGATCTGCTTGTGGTATGTTCCAATCCCATGCCGTCAATCTTGAGGCAACCACTGCTAGAGATGTACGCAAAGCTGAACCCACCTCAGCAAACGGTGGAATTCCAGGTCAGCATTGTAAGAAGGACGGCAACTACACGCCAAGTCTCAAGGTAATGATGTCTGGTACCAGTGACCACCCAGTGGTTATAGAAGCAGATGAAGCACGGAACCTTGGGAAGAAAATGGTGATCAAATCGCTGAAGGTGAGAGGACGTCCAAAGGGAACTGGAACTACCTTCAATCAGACCAGAAAACCTAAGCAGAAGGGGGCAAAAAGGAAGGCTGATACCAGGTTCCCTAACACCAGGAAGAAGATCAAAGGTCACATCACTGAGGAGTCCACATCCACATCACACTCAAGCATGCCAGAACCAGAATACCATCTCAACCAAGAAGAGATCAAGATCCCTGGAAACCATAAGCAGAGGAGTGTGTGTGGGTTCAGTCTGACGAAGGACGATCTCTGCACACTGGCGAACACCAACTGGCTGTGTGATCAGGTGTGTAAAACTGTAATGGATACTAATTTGCTCTGTATTGTAAGAGTAGATTGTAGCAATGATGCCACTGAATGCATAACTTTTTGGGTTTATTTACATTCATTTAGCTGTATGGAGGGGGTAAGTAAAGCGTAAAGTTTACGTGCAGCTTCATTAGTGACCTTGGTGTTGGTCAAGCAATTAGAAAGGCTCGCACTTCTGTACTCTCGTCTTTATCTGTGTGGTGCAGTTCTTGGTGTGCTCCTCAATGCAATGACCACACCCCTGTTCACTGACTAAACCTGTAGCAATAGTAGTATGTACAGTACGTGTGTGTTTACTGGAATATTTGTGAATAGGCATCTACACTTTCATCCTTTTGTTGTGCTGACCATCTGCATGTGTACCGTACATTATAATACAACCATTGAACATGTTCAGTAGTTGCATGTAGCTCATCATAATGTCAACCATTCTACCTTACCTATCGTGGTTTCATAGTCGTCCCATCGATCTTGCTCAATTATCACTCTATGCATGTCACTAATGTTATACTAGTATTAAAAGGGTGCAGTGACCGTGATATCATAATTATTATATTTGTACATAATTATATTCTTTTTCAAGGCCTGTACTCATCATCTATAAAATAATGCAGACTTGATTAACTTTGTGATTAAATATTTTTGGACAGGTGATTGATGCTTTCCTGGCACTTCTGGCCAAACAGAACCCTGGGACTGCCCTCATGCTCCCAAGCCAACTCCCAGTAAAGTGGCATCGAGACGGCGTAAAAGACTGGCAGTTTGAAAAGGTGTGGTTTGCCCATTCTACATCGTAGAGTTCAGCATACCACCCATACTCCAGATTGGTGGTTTGCCCTTTCTCAACCAGCCAACTAACAGAATATTACAAGTATTACTACGAACAACACCGCATAACTGTGTATATAACATAGTGTCACAATGATTCAGATTTGATTCTGATTATTACTCTTTTATGGCAGATCCACTTTGAGACCTTTAGGCTCATTTTCATGCCAGTTTGCTGTGGGGTTAGCACCGATGCTACTAACCCAGGAGTACCCCATGGGCAACACTGGATGTTGCTGGTGGCCAATGTCGACAAAAGACAAGTTGGGATCATGAACTCCCTACCCCGGGCACGGTACAATGCAGAGGGTGAACGGATCATCAGCCTTTGGAAGTAAGTGAGAAAACATGATTACATCTATCAATGAACTGTGTACAGAAACTGAATCACAGGAATGTCATCGCAATCTGAATTTTTTGTTTGTTTGCAAACAGGGAGTTCACTGAGAGCAGGGAAGAAACAGTTGGACTTTCATGGGAGGAACATACTTTCACCTGTCCAGAGCAGACGGACAGCTCCAGCTGTGGGATCTTTGTACTGATGGTATGCATTTTGGTGTTGGCTGCGATATGACTTACAGTAGCGAATTGTATGAAATCAGTTCCTTATTACCTTCCTAACAATCAACAACAAAATGCCATTCTGTTAATTTAGAATTTACTTTTCATTTGCAGAATGCCAGAGCCCTCTTAACAGGTACCCAGCAAGGCACACAGGAGCACGTCGTTCCATTCAGGCGGTTCGTTTACCAGGAGTTGGTCAAGGAAGCTCAGGCTCTGGAATGTGGTGCACAGCTATGCAGCAAAACCAAAGGCAAGCAGCTGCAATGTGAAAACTGCCTGGTATGGTTTCACTTTGCATGTACTGGGATCAAAAGAAAGCCCAGAATCTTCTACTGCACACCCTGCAGTGA
This sequence comes from Notarius kessleri, assembly GCA_025212355.1. Classification (NCBI taxonomy): domain Eukaryota; kingdom Metazoa; phylum Chordata; class Actinopteri; order Siluriformes; family Ariidae; genus Notarius; species Notarius kessleri. Next base: position 52,459,995 of record JAOBAM010000025.1, read on the forward strand.
ACGCATCGGGCGCTAATTAATGTTTGCAGACACTACCATATAGAAGTGACTATACATGTACGTTTGTGGACTCATCTCAAAAAAGGAGGGTCATGCTAGGTCCAAAAGCTGCAAATGTTTGTGATTACTGTCTTGTGCCCACCCGGGTGGAGGAGCGATCCTTTCATGAGCAGTTGGTTGTGTACTTCAAGAGTCTTTTTACATGGTTCCTGGTGCCTGTTGGTGATCTCTCCTCTGCCTGGGACATGCCTGGTCATGTATGTTGTGTACCAATATTTTGTTTGTACTAATTGATCATCTGGTTCTACATGTATTTGATTACGCAGGTCATCGAAAAATTGTAAATTGCAACAAGAGTTTCCAAAAATGTTAGTATGTGGAAAAAAGTGTAGATTATGTCCACATTTTGTGCCTTAGAACACCTTATGTTACTTAAAAATGATGCCAAATGGGCTAAAATTAACCCCCTGATTTTTCCGTTGTAGGTAACTTGCTTTGCAGGCAGTGTATCTTCTTCCTGATTTTCACACTGAGTGAAGCCCTTGATCACAGTCTTACAATTACATGTGACAGATGTACCAACTTGTTATTAATAATACCAATTGCTCGTTTTATCTGTTTTAACGAAAACGGCGGGATGGTCCTCTGTATGTATCACTGAAAGAAAAGGACCATTTAATTCCTTGATGATCCACGTTTACTGCAGGAAGGGGTCCGTCATGGCGGATTTCTTTGTAAACTATGGTGTTTTTGATATAGTTTAAAATATAATCATGAAAAAGTATATGTTTTTTGATAGAAACAAAAGACGACGAACCCCTAGCTTGAAAGAGCAGGTTCCAGTCAGGATATGTTCAGAAATTCCCATTTCTAAACAGTGAGGATCACCCCGTGCTCAGAGTTTGAAAAAAATGGTACGTTAGAATTTGTCTGACCACAGCTCAATGGACGCTAGGCATGATAGAGTATTGCAGACAGCCAACTCGAGGTTCCTATTATCCATGTTACTTTTTGAAGTTTTGGGGTAATAAAATGTTTTGCTAAAAACAGCTGAGTTGAGTTTTTTGTTTCAGTAAAGTGAAGAAAGACAAATGCATATAGATCATACTCTTGGACAAAAGCAAGGTACGGTACTAAGTAGTGACAGTATTTAATTGGCAAAAGCAGTCCATGTTTATTGACACAGTAAATATTGCATGTTGTTCACTAGAAGCAGGCATATGTCTATTGACACAGTACTGTTCACAAGGTCAACCAGAAGTAACCCTGTATGTATTTTGGTCATCCTATGTCTAATGACACAGTACTGTGTATAAGGTTCACTAGAAATAGTCCTAGGTTTACTGACACTGTGTCAGTAACTGTGCACAAGGTTCACTAGAAATATTCCTAAGTTTACTGACACAGTGCAGCTGTGCACGAGGTTCACTAGAAATATTCCTATGTTTACTGACACAGTACTGTGCACAAGGTTCACTAGAAATAATCCTATGTTTACTGACACAGTACTGTGCATGAGGTCCACAAGAAATAATCTCATGTTTATTGACACAGTACTGTGCAGGAGGTCCAATATAATTAGTCCTATACTTATTGACACAGTACTGTTTACATACGGGTATTGTGTACAATTATATATTCATGTGCCCTATACCAGAATGCAAGGCTAATTCTGATTGGTGCTGTGTCAATAAGGTGTCTGGGCGGTAATTAACACAGTACTGTGTGGCAGAAAAAGGCACCTGCCGATTATTGACACAGTACTGTGTCAGTAGCCTTTGCCATATCTTTTTGCTGTTGGCTCCAGCTTAAGGCTATCACAAATAAGATCAACATTACAAACTCTGCAATATATTTAAATGCATAAATGAGCAACAATACCTGTGAAAAACACCCATAAAACAGATTGTGCGAAAATAGTTTTTATACGAAATAAATTTGTATTTCTTTGCTGTTTAAATATAGTTTTATTACTTTTAGTTTATTTTGCTTCCAGGTTTGTGGTTGTAGAGTAAGTATAATAATTAAAAACAAACAAACAAACAAAAAAAACCCTGTCAGAGTCTCAATTTACAATGCACCAGCCTACATACTAACAACACATGAATTGCAGCACTTCACGTCCATATATCTGATACTTGACACTGTGGACAAACCACCAGTGTTGCTCTTGTTCTGTGAGATATGGTTTGTCATCAGACATGTGGTTTTCTGCAACTTGATGCATGTCCCAAAGCAGGGTTTTATTTGGCACACCCTCTAATACTTGATACATTCTTCGAAAGCCTTGGATTCATCTGGCCATCGTTCAGGCCCAGGTTTTTAAAAAAATCCTGGAATTTTCTTTTAAATGTTGTTAATAGGCATAGTAACGTGGCTTGAATATGACATTTGGAAATATATATGTATCTATAGTATGGTATGCATATTCTTAATGGCTTCTAATGATGTATTAGTTGTTGGAATTCAAATGACACCTGTCAATATTTCCTCAACCTCCAAAACACATCAGTGTAACAAGAAGCCTCAACGTAGCTGAACTGAGGAAACTTCGGAGACAGTTCATCAGTTACACCAAGATGCACCCAACAGAGAACATTGGACAGATAGCCAATATGTTTGTGCAGTACCTCAACAAGAGTGTACACCAGTAAAAAGAGTCGTTGCCAGTAAATTTAACAGCACCTTTTAGGTCTTTTTTTCTTCTTCAGTGTTTCAAGAGTTTTAATTATTCATTGTTTTGTTTAACATGATATAGATTATGAATTAAATTTAAAAAGTAGATATATTTTTAGAGAACTTAGCTTGTTACAAATAAATATGTATTTTATTTTTGCTTATACACACACCAACTCTTGAATGATGGTGACTTTTTCCATAGTTCTTCAGTCACAATTCTTGGAATCTAAGACTCTTGTTTTGGACATGAGATTGGAACTTGGACATCACTATAACATTACCTTACCTGGCATTTAGCAGACACTCTTATCCAGAGCGATGTACAAGTGCAAAAGTCAGCTGAACTTCTAGAAAAGAAAGTTCTAGTGCTAACCAAGCAAGTAACAGAATAACAGTGTAATATTCTGTTGAAATACCAACACTCAGAAAACATCCAAGGAAAACCATACAACTGAGCTGACAAAGTACAACTACATAGATAAAAATAAAACTCCAATGCTAACCCCAGGCTATACAGTACACAATCTGGGTTGGCCAAGACTGATACGCAGTTACACAGTGGGCAGAGAAGCAGGGGGGAGGTGCAGCCTGAAGAGGCGAGTCTTCAGTCTGTGCTTGAAGGTGGTCAGGGAGTCAGCAGTTCTGATATCAATGGGAAGGTCATTCCACCAACGGAGAGCTGGGAGAGACAGCAGTCTTGAGCGAGCTGGACAAGAGCAGAAAGGAGGAGGGGCCAGGCGACTGATAGTAGCAGAACACAAGGATCTAGCTGGTGTGTAGGGATCAGACTCTGGAGGTATGCTGGCCCTAACCCCTGGCCCCTCCTCCTCTCTGTTCCTGCCCAGCCTGCTCAAGACTGCTATATCTCCTGGCTCCCCGTTGGTGGAATGACCTTCCCATTAAGGTCAGAACTGCTGACTCCCTGACCACCTTCAAGCGCAGACTGAAGACCCACCTCTTTAGGCTGCACCTCTCCCCTGCTTCCCTGCCCACTGTGTAACCATGTATCGGTTTTGATCAACCCAGGCTGTGTACTGTATGGCCTGGGGTTAGCATTGGAGTTTTATTTTCTCTATTTACTTGTACTTTATCAGCTCATTTGTCCTTGGCTGTTTGCAGAGTGTTGGTACTTCAACAGAACATTACACTGTGTTATTCTGTCATTTGTTTAGTTGGCACTAGAACTTTCTTATCTAGAAGTTCAGCACTTCTTGTACCTGACTTTTGCACTTGTACGTTGCTCTGGATAAGAGCTTCTGCTAAATGCCAGGTAATGTAATGGTAATAGTGCTATCCAAGTTCCAATTTCATGTCCAAAGCAAGAGTCTTAGATTCCAAGAATTGTGACTGAAGGACTTGTACTAATCTTGGGATTTATTAAGAGTATAAATATAATAGTAAACAGTTATTCCATGCTGTTGTATTGTTCCAGTTGTCTCCTATATACTTTTGTTTAAATGTTTGTCCTTTACATCAATAAGCAATCACATTAGGTCAATGTGTTAATCTCAGTTTGCTTGATTGTATTAGTCATTTTTCTCAGATTGCACTTTTCAGAATAAAATTTCCATATATAATATCCTTTTATGCATATTGTGTCATTACACAGTGAATATTGCTGTACATTTTATATTTAGAAACTATATAGTCTGAACACTATTTCACAGAAACAAGCCTATGCAGCATGATTCTATTGGTCTTTTGTGAGGATGTAACGATTATGGTACATAGAGGCTTTGCACTGTTGTGTGATCCCCCGTAATTATGCTGTCATCGTAGCTTCATTCAGATGAATTAGTTGTTACTGATTGGTGTGGGAAGTTTTTGCTGCATTTTTGGATGTGCAAATCGTTCTGGACGAAACAGACATCAGATTTTTTAAATTCACCAAAATTCTAAACATGGAATGGAAAAATGGCTCACAAACATACAAAGTGCAGCAAAGTCCTCATTCTTATACAGAGAGATGAGCATAAGAGACAAAGTACAGCGAGGTGCTCATTTTTACACAATGAAGTGAATGAGCATAAAGCTACAATCGCATTACAGCTTGCGATGCTTTATCGATGAAAATATGATGATGCATGGTGATATACAAGCGAGCTAAGAGTTGTGGTCACACAGCAGGCAAACACTTGACTAGCATGCCTTTGCACGCTCGAGCAGGCACACTCGCTCACAGGACCTAGTCGTTATGGGAAACATCTGATGCTGATTTGAGCGCAATCAGCTAGTGCATCTAAGGATAGCGAGGCTTTGCGAAGCATTAACATTATCACTGTCACGTTTGTTTCTAGCCATGTTTATGACTCTGCTTTCAGTTTCGTTTGTGTTTTGTTTTTGTAAATAACACACCTGCTAATAAACGCTCTTCCTGCACATATGTCCATCTACTGCTGCATACCTGACTGAATGCTTCACAAAGTCTCTGTGAAAACAGCATCCTTATGTGTGCATGCTGATTGCGCTCAAATCAGTATTGGGCATTTCCCATAACAGCTGGGCCCCAAATGCGCGCACAACATGCCCCAAAGGATCCCCGAATGTAAATACACTTTCTAAGTCTCGGCAACCTTAGCCAAGCTACTGTGATGATGTTCATATTCACTTCACTGTACGAGAATGAACATCTTGCTGCAGTTCTGGAATTATTATTATCTCCTCTCATTATCTCTAGCC
>JAOBAM010000025.1:53155282-53166297 GCA_025212355.1 Notarius kessleri
CAGGGTCCTTCCAGAACAGGTTGATTTATACAGACATCATGTGACAGATCATGTGACACTTTGCACACAGGTGGATCCTACTCCACTAATTATGTTGGAACAGCTCTTATTTAGGGGTTTCATATGAAAGGGGGTGAATACTTATGCACATTTCAGATTTCTCTTTTTTCATCTTAATTACTGTTTGTGTCATATCACAATAAAAAAAATACAATATGCACCTTTAAAGTGGTAGGCATGTTGTGTACGTCAAATGGTGCTACCCCCCCCAAAAAAAAAAAATTCCAACTTGTAATGCAACAAAACAGGGAAAACACCAAGGGGAATGAATACTTTTGCAAGGCACTGTACATGGCCAGGTATTCCATTAGGCCTGGCTGCCTTATATACATTCACCCCACTCAGAATCAAGCAAACTTCTGAGGTGGAGAAAGTGAGAAGCTGCTCATCGGATGGAAGTTCTGCCTTGATAATGACCTTCTTGTTTCGCCAATCAAAGCAAGTGTAAATGTAGTTGAGCTTATTGGGGGAGGGAGGCCGAGCTGCTTGGTGGCACAGTGCTGGGGTGTTTAATGTCAGTGATGGTCCAGATCACTTGCTACATGGTCCGGGGTCAAAGGAATTGAAGTGCTCTTCAACTCTTTTTTTGTTATGTTTAGCCTGGGAGATACCCATTCTCAGGTTGGTCCTGGCTGAACTTTAATCTTCCTGTTCTCCTGACCTGAAGGCTGTGTCTTTTGCTTTGAGAAACAAGAACGAGAAACCTTTTCATCCATCCAATCCTAATCAGAATCAGAAGCACTTTATTGCCAGGTATGTTACACACACAAGGAATTTGACTCCGGTTCCCTATATTGTGTACTATGCAGATGGAACATTTTTCGCAAAATTTTTGGGAGAAAATTGAAAACCCCTTTGTGAACCAATACTTACCCATATAGCTCATCATTCCCCCTTTTGATACATGATCCTGCCCATGTATCAACTTAGCAAGCATGGGGAAATAACAACTAGGGAGGCAGGGCATTCCCACATGAGGACCATACCACACCCCATTACATTTGACGCAACTGGCTTTTTTCCAGTCTGCTATCTCCTGTGATGTAGTTGGTGACTGAACCTGCTCCAGCAGAGCAAACATGGAAAGAGGATTCTGAGACACAGTTTGAGTTAACACAAGTGCAAATGGGGAACCCTTGGAGGCAGCTGCTTTAGCAGCTGCGTTGGCAGTAGCATTATCTGTGGAGACAGGATCAGTAAAGTTAGTATGGAATCACATTTACAAATGGCAACCTGCTTAGGGAGTAAAATGGCATCTAACAGTTATTTGATGAGTGTATGATATTCTATCGGTTTATCTGTAGATGTTAGGAACCCATGATGTTTCCACAACATACCAAAATCATGTGCTACTCCAAAAGCATACCTACTGTCTGAGTATATAGTCACTGTCTTACCTTCTGCAAACTTACAGGCCTCTGTGAATGCCACTAGTTTAGCAGCCTATGCGGAAAAATGACTTGGAAGCGACCCTGAAACAAGGGTTTCATGGCCAGAGGCCATTGCAAAACCAACAAAGTTCTTACCTGAGTCTGGATTTTTTGAGGCAGAGCTGTCCTCAAAAAGCACTAAGTCTGGGTTTTGCAAAGGAATCTTGCTGAGATCAGAGTGAGGTGAACAAATATGGGAAATGGTGGATACACAACAGTGAGGCTCACCATCATCCTCTGTGGGTAACAGTGTCACAGGGTTTAAGAAGAACAGGGATTCACTGTGATGTTAGGCATTTTGAGTAACACATTGTTGTACCTGAGCCAGATACTGTATTTGACAAATGAGATTTTTTTTTAAGGAGAAGAGCAGAAACAGCATGTGGACTCAATAACGTTAGCTCTGAATAGCCCACTATTGCTCATGAGGCTATGATGGCCTTTTCAGTGGTGGCAACAGCTCTGAGACACAGTGGTAGTCCTACTACGACAGGGTCAAGTTTCGCAGAATAATATGCAAATGGTCATAACTTACCTCCATGCTATTGTAGTAATACTGAAGTTATACATCCTTGTTTCTCATTGACTGTCTGGATGAAAGGACAAGTGGGGTCTGGGATCCCCAGTGTGTGAGTGCTCTGGAGAGCTAACATAAGTGCGACAAATGCATCTTCCACCTCAGTAGTCCATGCCACCTTATCATGAGGTTGTTGGCCCTTGCCATGGATCAGTGAACTGAGGGGAGACTCAAGAATAGCATAATTAGGAATAAATGCACGACAATATGAGCACATACCCAGAAATGACATAATTTGCTTCTTGCTTAGAGGTTTTGGTATATTTTGTATGACTGTGATTCTTTCTGATCCCCAAGAGTTACCCACTATGGAAAAATGTGTACTATTTGATGGTATTTGTGAAAGAATAATATGGAGGTTAGGAACATTAGGAGCTCAAGCTCTTACAACTGCATTTACTGCCTGCAGGTCTTGTACAAATCTCCACCCAGTGGGTTGGCCTGGTTCAGTGTGTTTCTTAACCAGGAAAATGGGAGTACACACAGGGGAGTTAGGGCAATCTACAGTTACCCCTGCTGCCTTTAGAGAATTTAACATGGGCCTAATACCCACTATGGCTTCGGGTTTCATGGGATACTGGGACTTCCAGGGTCTTAGATCAGATTTTGGGGTGATCACCACTGGCTCAATACCCTTTATCAGCCCTACATCATGTTTGCCCTGTGTCCAAAGCTATTTAGGGACCGCCACTAAACATGGGGAGTCAACTGTAAGTTTAGTAAATTGCCATCCTGATCACATCCCTGGCATAGTTTCTTCACAAATTAACACCATGTCTCTCTTTACAGAGACAGTGAAATCCAGATTCGTTTGAAATGCATTCATGTTTTAACTGTACAGTACTCTTAGATTGGTGGTATATTGCCAATCACTTGCATTTACATACTTCAACACCCATGGACCCAAATCCTTCCATCTATCCCCTTGTTGTTTTGACAATGACACATGTGGAGATGTATGTGAACTAAATGCCAGTTGATAATCGCTTGGTGGTTGTACAAACGCGGCGCACCTGTGACTTTTCCAAACTAACTTCTTTAATAACAGTTTCTCATATCCCCTACCTTTCTCAAACCAGTCCTGCCCAAATTTAATATCTGGGTGCCTATGGTTAATGTGAGCAGTGCAATGTAAGTTTTCTGATCACATATAATCAGTACCAATCGGGCTAGTACATGTTTTTTGTCATCTCAATCAGCTCCTGATTCATATTCAGAATATCTGAGGGCACCAGCCTCCACTCATACATATAAACAGGTGGAGATGGGTCTAGCTTAACCATTGTCATGATTGCACCCTCCTCATCTGGGATTCGCTTTACCTATAACCTATCTAGGGTACTTAGGAGACTTATGTCTAACCTGTGCATCAGGTCTCTCCATAGCAATTTTAATGGCCAACAATGGGACAACAAAAATGAAAACTTATATGTTTCAGACTCACCCAGTCTACAGAGGAGTGGCTCAGTAAATTTCTTGAGGACCTGATGTCCAGAGGTGCCCGCAGTGATCTGGGATCGGTTGCTGTATAGAAAACTCTGAGGATCTGATGACAGAATGTCCTGATCCTGAATCTATGAAGAAATCTAAAAGCTTATTAGAGATAGTTAGAGAAAATATTGGCATTTTCAAGCATAATTCATCAGTGTATAATGCATATGTGCCTACTTGTTTACTTACCCTACTTTTTATGCAGGCTGTAGCAAGCAGTGAGCGCAAAGCAGATTCTTCATTGCAAGAAGCTTGAGTGACTAGGACTGGCAGTCAGTCCACCATCTCTGTAATCTTGGGACCCTCACCACTTTGATACTGCAGACGTTGGTCACACCAGTGATCAAGTGAGCCACAGTTGAAGTAGTCATCTTGGCGCTGTCGACCTCTTCCTCTCCCACGACTTCTTCAATGTGCCCTTCTGTGTTCTGCTCCATGTTGCTGACTTTCTTGCATAACTTGCGTCACCAAGACCATTGTAAGCATGGCCTTGTTAAGAGTGTCATCCTTTTTTCTCTGTTTTTGCTGCATCTTCTCATTCAACCTCTTCTCTGCATGAACTGCATGTCTCTCCACCTTGGCAAGTTTGCACACCCCCCACGTGACACATCCATCTGTGACCATCTTAGCTATGTCAGGCTTCAGGCCACTGAGGAAAGTGCTCTTTAGGTGGGCTTCATAAGGTTTTACATCCTTGCTGGTCACCATGTCGGTCAGCCTTTCAAGCCCCAAGTGTGGCTCATGCACTATGGTCAGTCTCTGCAGGTATTGTGTTACTGTCTCAACATCCTGCTGCTTACAGGTTATTTGTGTGATGTCCATTTGGACTGGAAACTTCGTTCTGACAGCATCCTGCAATCCAGTAATGAACTCTCAGTAGACTCAGTTACTGACATGCATCCAATCTGGGTGGTTTGTGTGCTCTTCTTCTTCAGGAAACTTGTCCTGGATCTTGCTAAAGTCCAAACCTAGTTTCTTTACAAACACTTGGCGCAGTTCATGGCTCATAGGGAGGTATGTTTTACAGAAGCTGTTGAGTTCCTTGGCACACTTATGACCATCATGCTGTCTGGGATCCTTTATCTCAGCAGCTATCTGCACAATCTCTTGTGGATCCCATGGTCTGTGAACCATCATTGGCCCTTGTGGCCCTGCAACAGACACCATGGGCATTTGGTGAACTTCATAGTCCTTCTTCATTGTGTGGGACCTTGTGTGTGATGACACTGGGGTAGATGTCACTACCTGAGTGGAGCTTTCACCTTGTTCAATTTTCTCTATAGTCGATTTTGGTCATACACTTGTTAACCAGCATAGGGTGGCACAGGCACTGTTTCTGGAGGCCAACAAGAAGATGGAGCAGGAGGGGGCGGGAATGAATCTTGCATCAGGTTGAGTTTTGGGTAAATGCCAGCATTCCTCTGCAAGGCTCCAGGCACATGGGGGCACATGTACACACACACACACACACACACACGAGTGATCTGCTCAGGAGATGGACACCACCTCTCTGCTCTCTCCCTCCCTTATCAGCCCTCATCCATCAGTTCAACACACACACACACACACACACATAAATTAACCACAGGTGTGATCAATTTACCACTTACCTTCCCTGGCCTCCTCCTCCATTCTCAAACTGATGCTTGACCATACCCCCACTGCCCGACTCAGGCCATGGAGCTGTCCAGCCTACTGCCGACCACCCGACAGGAAAGCAAGTCCACCACCACCATCTGCACCTCTGACCTTTGGACCACTTTGAACTTGAAAGGCTAGAGGGCCAGATACCAACGGGTGATCTGCGCATTGGCATCTTTCATGTGATTGAGCCACTGGAGCAGGGTGTGATCAGAACAGAGGGTGAAAGAGTGGCCCAGCAGGTAATATCAGTGGGTGATGACCACCCATTTGAAGGCCAGACACTCCTTCTCAATGGTGCTGTACTCTCTCACATTGAGAGCTTGCAGCTGATGTACAGTACTGGGTGCTCCTCCCCTTCCACCTCCTGGGACAGAACAGCCCCCAGGCCTCTGTCCAATGTGTCTGTCTGCAAATAAAAGGAAGAGAGAAGTCGGGGGGTGTAAAAGTGGCCCCCCGCACAGTGTAGCCTTTACTTTTGTGAACACCTGTTGGCACTGCTCTGTCCCCTGGACCAGATCTGGTGCCCCTTTTTGGTGAGATCAGTCAGCAGGCTGATGACATCTAAATAGTTGGGTACAATCCTGCGATAGTAGCCAGCCAGCCCCAGCAACTGTCTCACCCCCTTTTTGGTCTTGGGCCTCCTGTAGGCCACAATTGCTGCAGTCTTTTCAATTTTGCTTTGAGGTGACACCAACAGCAGCTCCATCACAGCCGCCTGTCCAAAGCAGCCTCACACTCATGGTAGAGGAGTGTGAGGTGAGGCGGGTGAAGAGGAAGGTGAACCCAAGGAAGGCTGCAGGACCCAACAGTGTGACGGGACTGGTGCTGAAAGACTGTGTGAACCAAATGGCTGGAGTCTTCACAAGGATTTTTAACCAGTCCCTGTCTCAGGCCGTTGTCCCATCCTGCCTTAAGTCCTCAACCATTGTACCGCTGCCCAAAAAACCTAAAATCAACACCCTGAATGACTACCGCCCAGTGGCACTTACACCTGTCATCATGAAGTGCTTTGAGAAACTGGTGCGGAGTCATATCCTTGCCTGCCTGCCTGCTGAGCTGGACCCTCTTCAATTTGCTTACAAAGCAAAGAGATCCATGGAGGATGTTGTATTCACAGCACTTCATGCTGCACTGACCCACTTGGAGCAGCAGGGGAGCTACGTCAGAATGCTCTTTGTGGACTTCAGCTCGGCGTTTAACACCATCCTCCCACAACGACTGGTGTCCAAGGCTTTTCAGAGGCCTTGACGAAGCTTCACTCTCCAAATGCATGGGTGTGATTTCAGCCAGGGGAAGAGATCTTCACTCTCTGCTCCTCTCCCCTTTTATCTGCTCCCTCTTACAGCACACAGACAGACAGCACATTAATTCCTAACAGGTGCTTTCACTTTGCCACTCACCCTTCCCTGGCTGCGCTCTCCATTCACAAACCAGCGCTTGACCATGCCCCCACTGCCCGACTCAGGTCAGGGAGCCATCCGGCTGTGTCTCCCTGCTTGTATTGCTTGACCCTAGTGCAGCCTTTGACATCACTGATATTTTTATTCTCCTGGATAGACTAGAAAATGTTATGAGAACGGCCCTCTCCTAGCTCAAGTCTTATTTAACTGATCGCTATCAGTTTGTTGATGTAAATGGTGATTTATCTAGACATACTGAGGTAAAGTTTGGTGTTCCACAAGGTTCTGTCTTAGACCCACTGCATTTTTCTTTATATATGTTACCTTTGGGTGATATTATTTGTAAGCATGGTATTAGTTTCCACTGTTATGCTGATGACACACAGTTGTACGTTTCTGCAAAGCCAGATGAGAGACACCAGCTTAATAAAATTGAGGACATTAGACAGTAGATGCTTAACTTTCTTCTATTTCCCTCTTACAAGACAGAATTACTTGTACTAGGACCACATGCAGCTAGAGTAGGTTTTCTGATTACATAATAACTCTGGATGGCCTTTCTATTTCTACACATGCAGTAGTAAAAGACCCCATGTGGTCATTGACTTTCATATCAATAACATTTATGAGGATAGCTTTCTTTCATCTCAGTAATATTGCCAACATACGAAACACAATATCACTGATGTTTGTCCTTCGGGGTCAAAGATGACCATAACTTCAATTTAGAGGGTGGTGGTTGTGGGTCTGGAGGTGACTGATGAGGCCACTCTGGGATTTGAAGGTATGCCCACATGTCAGGCATGCATGGGAAGGTGCTGCAGTGGCGATAGTTTGAGCCTTCTGCGCAGCTCATTTTTTCTGGGCCTTGGCAATCCATTTAATCTATTGTGGAAGCATAAGCACGAATCAGTGTTGCATTCTTCTTGCTTCCAAGTGGGAGCTGAAGTGTCCTCAGGTGATTGTTGATGCCCTCCAGGAGATTGGTAAGTTTCTGGTTGAGGTGGGACTTTACAGTAAATCCAATGCCTGCCTCTCACTGTTCAGTGCTGCTACGACCACTTCCAGAAGGTATAACCACCATCACATTCCATGAGCTGGCCCTTGTCTGCTAGATGTATTTCACTGAGGACAGCTATGTCCACATTCTAGTGAGCTAATTCCCTGGTGACTAGTGCAGTTCTTTTCTCCAGCCTGTCTGCTTTGATGTTATCAAGTAGTGTGTGCACATTCCATGTGCCACTGTTGGATACCTTCACTATCTTATTTTCTTATTTGTTGTGTTTTGACTGCTGAGTGGGAACTCTGCCAGCCGTGGTGTGCTGGCCTGAGTGAGGTGAAGCAGGCTATGTTTGGAGCACCTTTTCTCGCCCTTTCCTCCATGAAGGTGAGCAGAGTGAATCCAAAACAGGGCTGCTCAGACACCCAGGGGACTGCCAAACTGCACTGCTGCTATGTTCCAGTAGAGAGTGACTCTATACCCTGGGACGCCTGTGTGCAGGTTCATGACTACAGCTTCCAGTGTTTCCACACCTGCTGCTTCGCAACTTGCCCATCACCACAGGACTTGAATTTGAAGTCATGACTTGCACGTGACTTGGATTAGAGTGAGGGAGAGTTGCGCAGCAGTCGGCCTCACTCTCTCATCCCAACCAAGACAGAATCAAGATGGCTGGTGCTAGGTCAGGATGCAGTGGATGGCCAACAGTGTTCTATGTGTTGCACTGTGCCCTGATCATGCTCCACAAACGCTTTGTCGGGTCCGCGTTCCTGCCTGTTGAACCACCAGGTGGTGGTCTCCTCCGCGCAGTCTACCGAGTCCAGTCTTTGGTCGTAACCCTGACCAGGGGGAGCGGTGGGTTGCTAGTGCTTGCTCAAGGCACCACCCCAGGCTAGTGGAGGGAAGGAAACTCCTTACTACTCCATTGCATGGCGGTCAACGATGGCATATGCCCACTGCCCTAAAGCGTGCGATTATACTGACTATCGGCACGGCTGCGATTACCTACAGCACTCACTCTACAGACTCATGCCAGAGGCCACACCCATATTCAGTATAACCGCATGCTTGCTTTTATAAAAACCGTTCTATAAACAAGAAATTAATATAGAGTAACTGACATTTCAAAATCAGTTTGGCCAAACATTGTTTATTTTTGCTCTGCTAGCAGAAATGGATCCTGAAGAAGCCACACTTGTGTTAGCTTGATAGCTTGCCGGCTAGCTGGCTCGCTAGCTCATGCCGATTTATACCATTCCTGTTCAAACTGCTTGTGCTAAATGTTGCTGGAGCCCCTTTTTTATTTTCCATTGTCATCTGACAAGCATTCATATTTTAAGTCAAAAGTTGTATTCCTGAAAAGTAATATTGTTTGCCATGCCCGCTGATGTTGCTAAAATTATTGTAGAAACCGTTTCAAACTAGGCAGTGGAATTTTACATGGAGAACACAAACACAGACGAGTGATACACAAAGCGGAACATCTCGGTGCGGTTACAGGAAATACAGCACTCTTGGACCGCCGCTTGACCAATCAAATCTGTGGATTATGCTAAGGTCACACATAGCTGCTTGATCTGTAACAACCATAACTGGGGCTACCGTAGCCATGCCAGCAGATTTTGGAGGTGATCTGTCACATAAATTTGGGCAGAGTAAATATGCAAATGAAGCCATGGTAGCTGCGATGGAAGACGCCGGTAAACCAGTGGTGGCAGTGATGTGTAGCAACATATGGCCTTATGGCAATGATGACAACGTGTAGGGTTTTCACAACTGCAGTACAGCAAAACCAAAGCAAGACGAAATAAGCCACACCCCCATGCAAACTTCACTTTCTGCAGAATGTTGTTCTGTTGAAATTGAGCTCGATGGTTGAAACAGAATGTTACAGTAACCGCTAATAACCCATTTAAGCCTCATGAATGCCTCAAGGATGCTCACGTATGCTTCAAGGTTGCCCAGGGATGCTCACGTATGCCTTAAGGATGCTCACGTACGCCCAGGGATGCTCACGTATACCTCAAGGATGTTTTCATGGTCGCGATGGATGAATTCATCCAGCGCTTGACCCACAGCTATTTTCAACACGACAAAACTCTCCGGGGATGGAAGCCACGCCCTCCCGGTTGTCAAGGTAGCTCCTTGCCTCTCACATATTCCAACAGAAGGGCCCGGAACGCATGCTGGTTACCCCCTGGAAGGCCCAAAATCGTCTACTGTGAAGTGATTCCAGCCATGTGAGACCTTAGCTGTAGAATTAACAGCTATACATTTTTTTTTTTTTACACCTTTGATAATAGAGGTGGTATTCACTTCAGAATAGGTTCAAATATATTTGGACTAGTTGTGCAAAAGTAATAGCAAAGCAGCAAACTTCCAGCCAGAAACCTTAATCGCTAAGAAGACCTTCATAACCAAATGCAACATGACTTTGATTTTCTCCATGGGTCATGATACCATAATTGTGACTCATTTAAAGCTCTCTTAACATCTCAAGTTACTTCAGCGAGGTTGGCAGCACTCAGGCCGGGAGACCCGAACTGTACCCGAGCTTGGCTTCTCTTGCATGCAGCGAGTTGCAAAAAGATTGACAAGCCAAAAAAATCTCCCCAAAGGCTTTAAATCTCTGGCAGAGAACAACACTCCTCATTAAAGACGGTTTTCTCGCAGGGACACAGCGCAGTGCCGAGTAACGCTATAGAAACACTCTGTCAGCACTTCAAAGCAGGGGCCGTTGGCACTTTGGGTGAACGCTGAACTTTTTTATAGCTCATCATTAAAATGTTCAGCTAATACATTTTCTGAAATGCACCGAAGAACACATATTTAATATACTGTTCTGGCAAATGGAAAGTAGAGCGGTTCAGAGCCTATTTTTCAACCCACACGTTTAAAATATTAAATTGAGAGGAAGTTATAGATGCTGCTTCAATCAATCAGTCCCTCCCTGATGTATTAACACCTTTAGGCATTCATAGACATTGATGCACATTCGCTTCCAAATCAATCAATCATCGAAACTATAACCTTTACAGAAAAAAGTCGCACGAACTTCACATGTGAAATTTACACATGGTTTTAAACACATTCTCCTGTACGTTTTTTTTTTTTTTCCACGTTGCCGAATGCATGCCCCCCCCCCACATGATTTTTAAATGCAATTCGTTTATTTTCAAACACAATTCTTAAAATATTCCTTTAAATAATTTATATGCACGGCATTTTTACTTGATTTGTTCATTTTCACATCCAGTGCCCTCCACATTCATTAGCACTCCTTAAAAAGATTAGTAAAAAGGGTTAGAAAAAAAAAATCCACCTTTTGGAGAAGTTGCTTCATCTCACACTGAGAAAAAAAAAAAAGAGAAAAATTCAACCTTTAATTAAAATAAATTTATTCAGAGAAAAAC
>JAOBAM010000025.1:53551251-53562079 GCA_025212355.1 Notarius kessleri
TCAGCCCTGTGATGACCTGGCGACTTGTCCAGGGTGTACCCTGCCTTTCGCCCGTAGTCAGATGGGATAGGCTCCAGTTTGCCTGCGATCCTGTAGAACAGGATGAAGCGGCTAGAGATAATGAGATGAGATTCTTTGTAAAAGAAGTCAGAATATTTCTGCCAAATATTCTTTCCCACCAAGGAAGTCAGTTACTGGTGTCGTCCTGTCCCCCCCTTCTTCTCTTGAACACTGACTCCTTGTCAAAGGTGGGGGACTTGGTTTGTGTTATGTGAAGGTTCATAGTGAAAGTTATAGTGGGGTTGCAGTGTATTAATGACCTTCTTAATCCTGTTTAACAAGCATTCGCTTTTAGCACCTATTATGTGTGAAGGTTGCTTAACTTTGTTCAGTAGTAAAGTTGAGAAAATCTAGTTTAAAAAAAAAATCTAGAGAACTGTGCGCTCTCAGTCTTAGAATGTTTTCCAACATGTAGAAATGGTCTTATTGAGCTTATTTAGGCCTATTTCTGAGTATGGGCTCAATGAAATATTGCATTTGATAAATCAACATCTACTTCTGTAGACGTCATACCCACTAAGTCAAAGAAGTCGGTGATGTGGTAGTCCAAAATTTTATCTATTCTTAAAACCCAAAAATAAACTGTTTGCTGATCACAGAAAGTGCCCTGATTCCCCCCCCAAATTAACAATTTATGCATTTTAAGTTATGCTATTGCTAAAAATAGGCTTGCATGGATGCAGCCATTTGGGATGAAACCAGATATCTGTTTGTGGTGTAACCAGCACATTCGTATGCCATTCCCTTCGTAACACAGAGCCATCAAAGGCTTCTAATTCTCAAAAAAAAAAAATCCCTAGGCGTGTGCATGTGTGTGTGTGTGTGTGTGTGTTCACTGCTTCAGATGTGTTAAATGCAAAAAAATAATTTCACTGTGCTGTAATGTATGTCATAAATAAAGGCTTCTAATTCTACAAATCTAATCAGAAATTGTCTGTAACCATGTGACTTTTACTGGCAACAAAATACACATCACCACACTGACTAAATCTAACTCGGCTAGATAACGCATATGCAGTACTGACACAGATACAAGTAAGCAATGTTGTAATAGCAATGTGATTCTTGCATGTAAAAAGATCACTTTTCTCAGTGAATAAAAACAAAAGCATGTCACATAAAAATACAAGGAAATTTTTTAATTAAAAAAAAAAGAAAGAAAACTGAGTAGCCGGCAATGGAGTTTATAGGCAGCAAAAGGCTCCCTAGGGGTCTGCTCACTGTGGGGTGTGTGTGTGTGAGTGAGAGAGAGAGAGAGAGAGAGAGTGTGGATGTGTGTGTTTACTGCTTTAATGATCAGGCTTACTTTTACACCCAAACGCTTGACACTCGGACACCTCCAGGGTTGTTTACAACAATTTAGAAGCTATGTATCCACTAGATCTCAGCCTCATAAAGTCATGTGGCATGTAAGTGAAATCACAATCTTGGATTCTCTTGCATAATTTGTATTCGGTGAGTGATATTTCAACCTCGGAGAGAGTAAGATGGCAGCACCCAGGGACATTTTCTTTTAAAATAAAATGTGTACACAGTATACAGGTACAAATATGAACAACTGAACACACAAATATTTAAATGCTGCCATGGGAAGGTTTTGCTGCAACAATAAGCATGTTGGTGAAGGCAGTGTATGAGGTAAACTTATCACTTGAAGACTCTGGTAGGTCCTTTAACTGGATATTGGTGAGGGATGTAAATTTGGACTGATCAGCTTTTATAAATTTCTAGCATTTATCAATGCTGTTGATTTTGGTAAAAGCTTTGGTCATGACAATGATGATAATTTGGGCAGTGACCAGAGCGTGGAAATGGACTACCCTTTCACAGTTAGAGATGTCTCCTGACACAAAGCTCAGGCCAGGTAAAGTCCAGCTTTTATGATGGCCAGAGTAGAAAGTTGGATGATTTTTGGGTTCATATAATAGATAGATGCCTTGGAGCTCAGCCCAGAGTATGACTGCTTCACTATTGGAATTTGTATCAGGGTAGCCTCAGCATGGGAGTTTACTATTGAAATCTCCACAAATAACAGAAGCAGCTTGGGTCCTAGGAAGGTCATGGTGGCTGAGATTGGATGGTGGTGGTTTGTAGATGTTAATTATTTGAAATCTGCTGACTTGGATGATGTTCTATTCAGTGGAGCAACCAGGAGATGATTTTGCAACCAGCTTAGCATTCATGTTATCACAGGTATATGATGCTCTGCTGTGGTATTTATCGGGGTGTAGTCAATGGTGTTGAAGCCCTCAATTCAAAAAGCCCTCAAAATGGAGTTTTTCCATGTCCTTCACATGGGTCTCTTGGAGAAGAACATTTGCTTCAAACTCATCTGCTAGGTGTAGGATGACATCACGCTTGACTTGAGTGAGCCCCTCAATGTTTATTATAATACAGATTTTGTTACTAGCCATGAAGACTAGTCTTGAGAAAAACACAAGTTCCATAATCTGAGAGCGTATGAAACTGGATGTTGTACGTAGACAGTTTCTCTTGGCGAGATCACGTATTGAAGGATCGGTTTGCTGTCTTTAGTTATTATAGGTTTCAACTAGAAACCATGGCAGAGCCACTACTAGCAGGTCGACAACATGGCACCATGCTGTATTTTCCACAAACACTATACTATATGTAGCAATGTTATTAATACTGGGTAGGACCACCCTTTGCTCTCAAAACAGCCTCAATTCCTCATGGCATGGATTTGACAATTTTCGAAACATTCATTTGAAATTCTGCTTCATGTTAACATGATTGCATCTTGCAATTCCTGCAGATTTTTCAGGTGCACTTTCATGCTACAAATCTCAAAATCAACCACATCCCAAAGGTGTTCTGAAGAACACTGAACTCATTGTCATGTTCAGTAAATCAGTTTGAGATCATTTTGCCTTTTGACATGGTGCATTATCATGTTGTAAGTAGCCATTAGAAGATGAGTAAAGTGTAGCCATGAAGGGATGCATATGGTCAGCAACAAGAATAGGCTATAGCATTTAAGCATTGATTGGCATTAACCCATAGTGTACAAAGAAAACAGTCCCCACACTATTCCACCACCTTCACCAGCATGGACTGTTGACACAAGGCAGTTTGGGTCCATGGATTTATGCTGTAGGTGCCAAATTCTGACACTGCCATCTTTGTGCCTCAACAGAAATTGAGATTCATCAGACCAGGCTACATTTTCCCAGTCTTCAACTGTCCAATTTAAGCCTGTGCCCAATGCAGCCTCAGCTTTCTGTTCTTAGCTGAGAGAAGTGGCACCTGACAATGTTTCTGCTGTTGTAGCCCATCCTGAGATGCATTCTGAAATGCTTTTTTTTGTTTAACATAATTATACAAGGTGGCTATCTGGGCTACTATAGCTTTTCTGTCAACTAAAACCAGTCTGACCATTCTCTGTTGACCTCTCTCAACAATGTGTTTCCATCTGCAGTATTGCCACTCACTGGATGTTGTATTCTTTATTGCATCATGCTGAGTAAATTCTAGAGACTGCTATGCATGAAACTAGCAGGAGATCAGCAGTGATGATAATACTCAAATTGGCCCTTCTGGCACCATCCCATGGTCAAAATTGAGATCACAATTCTTCCCCCAATTCTGATGGTTGATGTGAACATTAGCCAAAGCTGCTGGCCCATATCTGAATGATTTCATGAAGTGCAATGCTGATTTGATAAGGCTGACACCAATGTGCAAAGACAGCTGTGTAGAGATAAGACTGTCTGGCTGGAGACCCAGTGTGCAGAGGTGCAAACTTCTTTAGAAAACAACAACCTGTGCCCAGATTACAAGTTGGTGAAAAAACTTTGCAAAGGCTTTAAGCCAAGGCTGAGAAATATCAAAGACCGTGATGGTAAACTACTAACCAATCTTCAGGATATTGTGAGGCAGTGGAAGGAATACACCACAGATCTTTATTACAATGAACTGGTTGACACTCCTTGCTAGCTAGCTGAGGTTGACCCTAAAATATTGGAACGCGAGGTTTGTGACCCCATCAGTAGGCTACCAAACAGGAAATCACCAGGCATAGACAACATACCAGCAGAACTTATCAAAGCTGGCAGAGACAGCATGGTGCAGTTTGTTGTGTGTAAACAATACTCTGCAATAAGATCATAGAGACAAGGTCATGGCCCACAGATTGGTATCAGTCGATATTTATCCAGATCCACAAAAAGCAGGGAACAACTGACTGTGCAGATCATTGTGTTACATCATTGATCAGTCACACTAGCAAGATTCTGTTATGCATACTCCTAAGGTGCTTAACTCCAATGGCAGAGTATGAACTTGCAGTGGAACAGATGGGCTTCAGAGGAGGTGCCTGCACCTGTGACCAACTGTTTAACCTCCGCATCATTGTGGAGAAGGCATGGGAATTCAATCAGCCACTATACATGGCTTTTATTGATTTTAAGAAAGCTTTTGACTCTGTGATCCATCAAAAACTCTGGGAAGTTCTGAGCCATATGGGCATGTCTCGCAGCACAGTCCGAATAGTGAAGAGCCTCTACAGAAATCAACAGGCCTCAGTTAGAGTAGAGCAGGAACTCTCGGAGCCATTCCACGTGAGGAGAGGAGTTTGACAAGGATGTCTGAACTCGGCTTTATATTTTAATCTATAAAGTGAGGAGGTCATGCAAGGTTCAGCAGATGAGTTGATGCATGTGTCAATGGACACATAATTAATAACCTATGTTACGCAGATGACATCATGCTGGTCACTGCATCACCACAAAAGCTACAACAGCTGGTGGATGATGCTTTTAAATGTTAATCCCTTGAAATCAGCACCACAAAAACTAAGAAAATGGCTACAACTCATGAGACAGAAACAATCACCTTTTCCTGCCATGGTGAATCCCTAGAACAGGTGGAAGTCTACAAATATTTAGGAGCAAATATCTTTGAGGATGGGCATAGAAGTAAAGAAATCCGCCACCGGCTTGACATGACTAAAGCATCAATCAAGTCCTTAACTCAACTCTGGAAGGACCATGCCCATCAGGACATTCATCAAGGTCAAGCTTCTACGGACACTTGTATGGCCTATAGTGATGCATGCTGCTAAAAGCTGGACCCTCCACAAAGATGACATCAGGTGGATCCAAGCCTTTGAGGTGTTTGAGTACTGTCACATCCTGAGAGCAAGTTGAACAGAACACTGCACTAACAACTCAATACTTGAGGAGCTGAACATCACCCGCAAACCTCCAGGATATAGTAGCATGCAAGCTTTGGCACTTTGAACATGTACCTAAGGCCAGAAAGCTGTCTGCCATTATTCTGGAAGGGCTGGTAGAGGAGAAGTGATCCAGAGGTAGGCAATGGAGAAGATGGCTCGATGACATCAGGGAGTGGACAGGTCTGTCTGGTGCCCAGTGCTCTGCTCTGACCCACGACAGGTCCAGGTGGAGAGAAATTTGCAGAACGGCTTCCTAGATCATTGACCCTCAACTATGAGGATGGCAACAAACACAGATCATTGATGGATGGCAAATTTTCAGAAGTCACATTCATGTCAATTCTCTCCTGTCCTTTTTAGGTTACATTCCTTTGGGTATATTGCAAAAATATCAGTTTTTGATTTCTTTCCAATATGCCTAATCAAAAAAAAAAAAACCCTGGAAATGGCAACTACTTTTGCATAGTATTTGTGCTGACATTTATATGCACTTTTAAAACATTATTCTCAGGAATAATGAAGGAAAAGTAAATGCATTGTGCTGTGGTCACTCTAATATGGCAGTGGTATTCAAATTTAACTGGTGCATTAACAGAGTCTGGAATGCAGCTATTGCATTTCATTGTCATGTCTAATTTTCAAATTATCCTCATTAGTAGGTCAACAACTTAATAAGCAGACAACTTTATTCTTCATTTAAGATATTACAACCAGATTTCAACTGTTCAGCAAGGCTGGTAAGCTTAACTATTGAGCTCTATTGTAAGTTGCTTTGGCAAGGGGGAAGGCAATTTTGTACCCTTGTCACTAATCTAGATACCAAAATAACAAATGTACTTTCAAAAATAGTTTTCAGATTTTCAGGAGGGTTTTCAAATTAAATTTTTTATTTTATTTTTTTAAACCTCAGTCTATTCTTAAACTTCACTACCTGTAACAGTCTTTTCACCAAACCAAGGTGCACAATAATTTATGCTTCAGGGATTTCTTTGTCATAAACACCTCATTCTATCTGCACACAAAGGCATAGCCTTATATTTATCTATTCAAATGCAATTAGAGCTGACTTGTCTCATGAGTTGAAGCAGATCAACTTGTGTGATTTGTGATTATACTGTTAGAGGTAGGTTGTGTGGTTATTTATTTATTTATTTATTTATTTTAATCATCTAATGTGGTCAGAAACCCAGTTCTTTGTTTGTTTTAATTTGATGTGTATTCAGGAATCTAAGCTATATTAAACCTACTTAATGAGACAGGCCTCCTTGAGTCCTCAATACTACATCATTTAAGGATGTATTAAATCAGAAAATGGACTTGGAGGAATCAAGGTAGTAGGAGATAGGACAACTTCTAGATAAAGGAAATGCAGATGTTTCCTATGTGGAAATCTTTATTATTTTAGCATGTGGTGTAATCTTAATACTCTACATCTCCCAAAAAATAATTAAAATAAACAATACAATAATAAGCAATGGGAACAAATAAATTTCATAGGATGATGGTCAGTAAAAAAATTCCTTGCTTAAAAAATTACTATATAAGAGGTTGGTGTTAAGGTTCTGATCAACATTACAGTATTTGTTCTAAAAGAATTCGACATTTATGCATGTGATGTATATGTGAAATATTTTTTTGAGGTTAATTTATTGAATAGGCCTGATCACTGTTTGTGTGTGTGCAGTGTTTATATATATCAAGAAGCAAATTCACTTGTAGGGAGCAAGGATGCCTCATTTGGCAAATGTGTTTGTGCCTGATTCTATCCATCCTTGTTTCCTTTGCTTGTACTCTTTCCTTAATTCCTCAGAGGGAGTATCTCCAAGGGAGTATCTCAGAAGCAAGGAAAAGAAAGGGAGGTGCAATTAAAGAAATAAGCCTCTAGAGATGTCCAACATCAATTGCGGAGTGTCATTTTCCTACACAAATTTGTGTGTTCTCTCTCTTGTAATAAACTAAATTCAGCCTATTTAGATACCACACTGTGATGTTCTACCAGCTCAATGATGGTGATTAAAGATGTAGAAAAGTGCAAGCAAGCCCATGCTGAATCTCTAGCAGTTTCCAAGATGAAGTGAATAATGCATAACTAATTATGATTTATATTATAGTGTGATATGTCCTTGCTGTTTTGTCAATGAATTATATTTTGTGATTTGATGTGGTACACTGTTCATGTATTTTATATCAATATTGATGTTTGTGTGTGGCTGCAAAGGAACAAAATAAGACCATAAAATTCAGATGTTTATGGTAAAGAATCCTCCATGTAACCTACTTAAAATGCACACTGTAAGCAATGGGAATGTGTCCTATGGTATTTTTGTCTGTGAAGAGAAAACTAGCATACCAATCTTAACCACTTGTGATGACCTCCCACCCTATAACTGTTCCTTTTGCAAATCATATTTAGGCAGAAGTGAGGGTTAAGTAGCATTCACAAGGAACACCATCCATAAAAATGCACCACTACCATTAATTTCAATGAGAGTGATGCACTGACACATCAACACATGCCACTGTAAAAATTACTCTGTAGTCTGTTAAAGTTCACCATTGAACTCGACAATGTACACGAGTGGATACAGTAAGGGGAGGTTTTTGTTATTTAATATACATCTAGTGCATAGTTCCTCTTCAAGTTTACACATATATTGCACTTCTAAATATGGACAGAAAAGTATGTATTCATGAACATAAACTATATTTCAAAGACAATATGAACTACATCTGGGACATAGAGAACCACAACTGTGTGTTCTATTTTTCAGTGTCACTCGTGAGGATATCAATGAATTGTTTTGATAAATTTGAGTACTGTTTATTAATGTCTATATAATAAAAAGAAAATCACGCCTTGGCTTGAAGATATGAAGTTACTCTTCCTGTGTTGAAAAACTTTGAATTATTCATACAAAATGCATTGCAGATCGGAACATATTTCCCAATGTTTCACCCCGATGATGTCACTCCCAATATTTTCCCGCTGACTTGACATGCATTGTCAAAATGGCAAACTGGTGTCAACATGAACTTTTTCAGCAGTTTGTGCTATGGTAGCATTTCTGTGGGATTGGACCATACAGGCTAGCCTTTGTGCCCCATGCGAATCAGTGAATCTTGGCCACCCATGATCCTGTCGCTGGTTGACCAGTCGTCCTTCCTTGGACCACCTTTAGTAGGTACTAACCACTGCATACTGGGAACACCCAACAAGATGTGTCATTTTGATGCTCAGACCCGGTCATCTAGCCATCATAATTTGGCCCTTGTCAAAGTCACTCAGGTCCTGACACTTACTCATTTTTTCCTATTTCCAACAACTCACCTTCAAGAACTGACTCTTCTCTGGCTGCCTAATATATCCCACCCCTTGACAGGTGCCATTGTAGCAGCAATCAATGTAATTCACATTACCAGTCAGTGTTTTTAATTTTATGGCTGATCTGTGTATAAAACAAACACACGTTCAAAGGCCAGAGACCACGTTGAAAACAAAGATAAAGAAAGTAAACATTTAATAACCTGAATATTCCACATTCAAAATTCTGCACTATTTCAAGGTCTCTATTCAAGTACAAGCTGAAGTGTGATATTGGCCATGTTAAATGTTCAGATTTAGGTCAGATTTTCCTCATGCATTACTGAAGTATTTGTTCAGACAACACAATGGATTTGATCTAACATGGATCTTGTGGCATCCATACCAGGTCAAGTGCACACAGTTATTAAAAGAAAAAAGTAGATATAGCAAATCCTAAGAAACTCTGAAATTCATTTCAATATTCCAAAAATTTAATTTTACTTTCATAAGTTGTCAAAAATATACATTTATAATGACAATTGTTCTATTAAGTTACAATGAAACCAAAACCTGTCATCCCCATATAGGTGTACCATGCAAGATTTTAAACTTTTTTTTCTTTCTACATTTATAAAGTAGGTACCATGTCAAGATGTGTAAATTTGAAGTGGATATATTCAGTGGAAGTATATAACATAGCAAAAACAAAGTGTAAATATGTATCTTCCCTCACTGTTTGTCAGTTGTTCATGTTGCTTTTGAGAAAAATGAAACAGAAAATATATAAAAGTTGTCAGCATGTAATCAAAGTTGTATACTCTTACAAAACCTTGTTCTTTAGGGTTTCACTGGATAAATGTGTTCTCAGCGTTGAAAAAGTGTTCTACTGAGAACCTTTATGGTAGCAAATTGCTACATGCAACCTTGCTTCAGAGCAACAACTAAAAAGCCATAAGTATTCTAAATAAAGTATACCAGCAACACATCTAATCACTTTTTTTGAGGGATACCAAAAAGTCCTTGTGAATGCAGTCTTTGATGGTCACTGTGTGTGTGTAGCTATAGATATTTGTCTATACCATGGAAATAAAGAACTGTCCAACATTTAAAAATGTATTAGTATGTTCATTTTCATGAATTTATCAGAAATCAAAACAAATAGAACTATGGCCAGATCATAACAATGGATTCCAGCATCTGAACCAATTTTATTTTTGTAATAATCCACGGCAGAGTAAAACTAGACATATTTGGACAAGACACACCCTTTTCATTCAAATGTTGCTACTGAATGCTGTATCAAATCTTAATCCATCTTAACTTAATCAACCACAGAAAACAGCCAAAGCAACTACCATCATTTCAAGCAGTAAATGGTTGCAGGTCCAGTGCTGGCCTGAGTTACAGTAATCATAAACACAGCAATGGTAAGTTAAGGAGATGTTGGTCCCATAGACGATACGATCATCTTTCTTTAGGCATTTATCCTCTGGCATGCAACCCTTGATAAAGACCCCGCTGTAATCTCCATAATGCCCATTTGCAGTGAAACACTGCTGTCCTGGTAGGCATTCAGTCAAAACATGCTTACATGGTTTGTTAATCAACTGCATTGGACAGTAGTAACAAAGTAGTTTTCCACAGGACAGACCAGGAAGAAAAGTCAGACAAAAGGCAAAACATGTGCACTTCAGGAGAAATCTGCAGGACAACCAAGCTTTCTGTGACTGGTTCATTTTATCTTCTTCCAACCTACAACAAAATGAGATTAAAATGAAAGTTATGTCTGGTGACGACAAAAACAGGAGTCTCTAAAGATAGTTAACTAAAGAGAACGATATATCACCATGTGTTGCACCAAAACACATTACAAACAATTACACCTGAAAGCACAATGGCAAGTCTCCACTTAACCCTTGGGTTTAATTAGTAGAAAAGCACAACAGGTGCAGAAGTTTATCTCGATTGCTATATGCTTATGCTTAGTTTACACGTATCCGGGTATGTATAGAAACGGATAACCCCGCCTCTCCGTTTTCAAAAATATCCACGTTTACACCAGGCCGTTCTCTAAAATATCTGCATTTACACGGATCCACGGCTAAGCGCTATTATGAGCATGCCAAACATATAGGTGGTAGTATAAGGAGAAGTATAAAGCCATATTAGCCTATCAGAATCATGAAAATGCAAATGACATGACGGCGGCGACGTTGGTAAGCAGCAAGCCTTTGTCTTGGTGGGAGGAAAAGTGCCTGAAAAACTGC
>JAOBAM010000025.1:53649996-53661011 GCA_025212355.1 Notarius kessleri
TTCTGTGTTTTGGTTTCTGATCTTGTCCCACCCAGTCTAGTCTGTTTGTGCCTCGCTCAACCCTTTAGCCTGTTTATCGTTATTGATTCAGCCTGCTATTTTGGATTATATGCCTGTGTGGCAGCGGGGGCGTGGCTGAGCATCAGTTTGTGAATGGAGGGCAGGGTTGGGAAAGGTGAATGGCCAAGTCACTACGCCTGTTGTCAATTAATGTGTGTGTGTGCGTGTGTTTCTTGCAGTGATTATGGCACATAAGAGGAGTAGGAGAGCAGAGGAGTGCTGGTTGGGACCGGAACATGACTGTGTGTGTGTGTCTGTGTGTGTTCATGTCCTAGAGTGCCCGTTACAAGCTGAAAAGCTACTTTAATAAACATGTGTTTGAACACTAGCAACTGCCTGCCATACTTCTGGACTCCACCCACATCAGGGAAACTTTCACAGTGGTGCCGAAACCCAGGACGTACAGAAGGGAGCCCATTCATGGAGTCCTCGCCATTCAAGGACCTTGTTCATGCCCTTGCCACAGCACAGCAGAACCAGCATCAAGCACTGATCACCCTCTGGAAGGAACAGGAACAACACTTTGAGGCTTTGATGCTGGCCCAGCAAGAAGACCGCCAGACGTTCCAACACTTGTTTGCGTTGGCGGGGTCCTCAACCGCCACCGCAGCGGACCCTCCCCACCTCACCCTAACAAAGATGGGTCCACAGGATGATCCGGAAGCCTTCCTCATGCTCTTTGAGCAAGCAGCTGAAGCATGGGGGTGGCTAGTCGAGCAGCTCACCGCGCTGCAGCTCCCCGCCGACAGTTGGATCATAAACGCTGACTTAAAGTGAGCCATTTTACAGCATGTCGGCTGCTCCCTGGAACAACAGCGTCAGCGCTTCCAGGCACTGAGGTTGGAGGAGGTCGTCCAGCCGTTCACATTCGGCCAGCAACTCCAGGACACCTGCCAGCGGGGGCTGAGGGTGGACGACCACGACGCCAAAGGAAGTATTGACCTGGTGACACTGGAGCAGTTCATCGGGTGACTTCCAGAAGGAACAGCGGAGTGGGTCCGGTGTCATCACCCGGCACCGCTGGAACAAGCCATTGAGCTGGCAGAGGACCACATGGCGGCGGTTCCAACAGCAGGAAGACATGTTTCCTCTTCTCCTCTTTTCTCTCTCTCTCCCTCTCTTTCTGTTTCCCATCCTTGCCCTGTTCCCCCACCGTGGAGGCGGGGGCTGGATCCCCCCCAGTCAGCCTGACACACCTGTGGTGTCCTCCCGTTTTCCCTTTCAGTGTCTGTGTCTTCTCCCCCTCAGGTGAGTGACATCCATAACACCGGTGCAGAGGGAGAGCCTGGGCCAGTGTGCTGGCATTGTGGGGAACTGGGACATCTTCAAAATTAGTGCTCCATGATGGAGTTGGGAGTGGTGGTCCAGATCCCCAACATACCAGAAACCAACCTTGATCAGGCCTGAGCGTATTGTATACTGGTAAATGTACAAGGGGATATGTATCATGCCTTGATGGATTCCAGCTGTAACCAGCCTCAATCCACCAAAGCCTCGTGCAAGGTGAGACATTAGGGAGAGCACAAGTGGTGAAGGTATTGTGTGTCCACAGGGATGTTCACAACTACCCTTTAGTGTCTGTCCACATTCTATTTTGGGGAGAAAAGAATAGAATAAAGGCATCTGTTAATCCTCGTCTCACCCACTCACTGATTTTGGGGACTGATTGGCCAGGGTTTAAATAACTAATGGAACATGTAGTAAGAGGTGGGTTCTGCATTAATATGTCCTGGGAAGATCCTGGTCTGGCATTGGCTGGAGAAGCTGTCACAGAGCCATCTACATCAGCACCACATCAGGGCAACACAAGGAATGAGGAGCAGCCCACCCCTCATCCCTCTCTCAGAGATTCCCTTGAGGATTTCCCATTAGAGCAGTCACGAAATGAGACTCTGTGGCATGCATTTGACCAAGTGAGAGTAATTGAATGTCAAATTCTGCAGCCGAGCACGATACCAGCCTTCCCCTGTTTCGGTATTATTAAGGATAGGTTGTATTGAGTGACGCAGGACACTCAAACTGGTGAACAAATAACTCAGTTATTAATCCCAAAGAGCCATAGGGAACTCATATTCCATGCGGCTCACTTTAATCCCATGGCCAGACACTTAGGGCAGGATAAAACACTAGCCTGAATAATGGACCAGTTCTATTGGCCAGGAATTTGCGGGGATGTCTGTTGGTGGTGTGCAGCATGCCATGAATGCCAATTAGTAAATCCCGTGGCCACTCCAAAAGTGCCTTTGCGCCCTCTCCCTCTAATCGAGACCTATTTTGAAAGAATTGGGATGGATCTCGTCAGACCATTAGATTGGTCAGCACAAGGATATTGCTTTATTTTAGTTCTGGTGGACGATGCAATGCGATATCTGGAAGCAGTGCCTCTTTTTCAGCATGCAGTATTGCAGAAGTGCTCTTCCATATTATCTTCCGGGTCAGGATTCCGAAAGAAATCCTGACAGATCAAGGCACTACATTTATGTAACACACACTGTGCGAACTGTATGGGTTATTGGGAATTCAGCCTATCCACACCAGTCTCTGTCACCCACAAATGGATGGCTTAGTGAAATGGTTTAATCAGACACTCAAAAACTTAATTTGGAAATTTGTAAGTGAGGATGCGCGTAATTGGAATAAATGGTTCAAGCCCCTGTTGTTTGCAGTTTGAGAGATCCCGCAAGCCTCCACGGGTTTTTCACCATTTGGGTTATTATATGGGCATAAGCCACATGGCATTTTGGACATACTATATGAAAACTGGGAGGAGGGACCTTTGCCGAGCAAGAATGAAATTCAATACATTCTTGACCTGCGCGAAAAACTCCACACACTCGCTCACTTAACCCAGGAGAATTTGTGGCAGGCACAAGAACGTCCAGTCCAACTGTATGATGGGGCATAAGCCTTAGAGAGTTCACACTGGGAGACAAAGTGCTTGTATTATTACCCACGTTGAGCTCCAAATTAATCGCCAAGTGGCAAGGGCCCTTTGAGGTCACACAGCGAGTCGGGGACGTCGATTATGAAGTAAGGCAAATGGACAGGAGTGGGGCATTGCAAATTTACCACCTCAATCTGTTAAAATGCTGGAATGAGGAGGCCCCCATGGTGTTGGTGTTGGTAGTCCCAGAGAAGGTGGAGCTGGGGCCAGAGATACAAAAAAAAAAAACATCTCCAGCCACTCCAGTCCCTTGTGGAGGCCACTTCTCACCAGCCCAACTCATGGAGGTGGCCAAGTTGCAAAGGGAATTTTCTGACGTGTTCTTGCCCCTGCCCGGCCACACCCACCTCATAGAACACCACATTGAGACGCCCCCAGGGATGGTGGTGTGGAGCTGCCCTTATCACTTGCCCAAGCACACAAAAAAAGGTGGTCCAGGATGAACTCAAGGCTATGCTCCAAATGGGCATAATCGAGGAGTCACACAGTGACTGGAGCAGCCCGGTGGTCCTGGTTCCCAAGACTGATAGGTTGGTCCGGTTCTATGCAGACTATAGAAAGGTCAATGCAGTGTCTAAATTTGATGTATACCCAATGCCTCGCATTGACAAGTTGCTCGATTGATTAGGCACTGCTTGTTTTTACTTGACACTGGATCTAATGAAGGGATAGTGGGAGATCCCCTTAACTCCTCTATCCTGAGGGAAAATGGCCTTTTCCACACCGTTTGGGTTACACCAATTCGTCATGCTCCCTTTTGGGTTGTTTGGAGCTCCCACGACGTTCCAGCAGCTCATGGACAGGATTTTCCACCATCATACCACCTACGTGGCTGCGTACCTCAACGACATCATTATCTATAACAATGATTGGCCGCGGCACCTGGAACACCTTAGGGCCATCCTAAAGTTGCTGAGGCATGCGGGTCTCACCGTTAACCAAAAAAGTGTGCAATTGGGCAGGTGGAAATACAGTATCTGGGTTTCCACTTGGGTCATGGGCAAGTGCATCCCTAAATTAACAAGACTGAAGTGATTATGGCCTGCCTGAGGTCCAAGACCAAAAAGGGGGTGAGACAGTTCCTGGGGCTGGCTGGATACAATTGTAGGTTCATACCTAATTATTCGGACATCACCAGCCCACTGACTGATCTCACTAAAAAGAGAGTACCAGATCCGGTCCAGTGGACAGAGCAATGCCAACAGGCTTTCTCTAAGGTAAAAGCTGCACTGTGTGGGGGGCCACTTTTACACTCCCTTGACTTTTATCTCCCCTTTATTTTACAGACAGATGCATTGGACAGGGACAAGGGGCTGTTCTGTCCCAGAAGGTGGAGGGCAAGGAACGACCTGTGCTGTACATCAGCCACAAGCTGTCGATGCATGAAAGCAAATACAGCATTATCAAGGAGTGTCTGGCTATCAAGTGGGTAGTCCTCGCCCACTGATACTAACTGTTGGGACACCCTTTCACCCTCTATTCAGACCACACACCCTTCCAGTGGCTCCACCGCATGACGGATGCCAACACGTGAATCACCTATTGGTATCTCACCCTCCAGCCATTCAAATTCGAGGTGCTCCACAGGCCAGGGGTGCAGATGGTGGTGGCAGACTTCCTGTCCTGTCAGGGTGGGGAGTCCACTGCAGGCCAGACAGCTCCCTGGCCTGAGTCGGGCGGTGGGCATATGTGGCAGCGTGGCGTGGCCAAGCTTCGGTTTGTGAATGGAGGGCAGGTTCAGGGAAGGTGAGTGGCCAAGTTGCTACATCTGTCATCAATTAATGTGTGTGTGTGTGTGTGTGTGTGTGTGTGTGTGTGTGTTTCTTGCAGTGATGATGGAGCATAAGAGAAGTAGGAGAGCAGAGGAGTGCTGGTTGGGACCAGAACATGACTGTGTGTGTGTCTGTGTGTGTTCATGTCCTAGAGTGCCAGTTACAAGCTGAAAAGCTACTTTAATAAATGTGTGTTTGAACACTAGCAACTGCCTGCCATACTTCTGTACTCCACCCACATCAGGGAAACTTTCACAGCCTATTTGCTTTTTTTCATAAAAACACTCTCTTCCTGCACAAACATCCATCTCGACTCCAATCATCCTATAGTCTCTGACAGAATACTTTGCCATACTGTGGATGTAATGAAAGACAGCCAGCATGCTGCTCAATGCCATGCTCAGGTTTCCGTGCCTCTACCCAGATCGGTAATTTCCCTGCAGCAATTAGGGTTGGACATACTGGCACCCTATGATGGGGTGGACTATTCCACAAATGGGTTCCTACTACAATGTGGACTCTTATTCTGACCTCGTGGAGCCCAAGCCTTCGCAGCATGTCTGGGTAGTCTGGATGACACACTGGCTCATGGGGCAAGCATGCCAGTGGGCTGAGTACCTGATTCGAGTCGAACATCCATGCCTCAGATACTTCCAGTTATTTGGTGCCATGCTCAGGCACCTGTTTCAGACTCTAGGGAAGGAGGACCCCCGTATTTTTTTTTTTTGGGGGGGGGCTAAGATGTGAGAGGCCAATGCAGTGGCAATGGAGGCCAGAGATCACTCCAGAGGTCCATCCAGAGGCCAATGCAACAGAGAGGCTATTGCACCAAAGCTCCCTCCAGAGGCCGAGGCAGTGGAGGAGGCTATCGCTCTGGCACCAGAGGCTGACAGGACAATCTTTGCTCCACTGCACATTCCATAGCCCATACCAGAGGCTGACAGGGCAGCCTCTGCTGCACTGCCAGTTCCAGAACCAGCACCAGAGGTCAACAGGGTGGCCTCTGTTCTACTGCCAGCTCCAGAGCCAGAGGCTGACAGGGCAACATCTGCTCCAAATTTCAGTGCAGATGAGCTCTTCTTTCTGCCACCCAGCTTTGAAGACATCGTCCAGCCACCTGGCTTTGAAGACATTGCCATCTCGCTACCCAGCTTAAGCAAAGACAAGGACGTTGCTCAGACAAAGTCTATGCCTGTCCCTGAGCCCATACCAAATCTTGTGTCTATGCTGATATCAGGGTCCATGCTCAAACCCATGCCCAAGCCCATGCCCATAGCCCATGACCAGTCCAGAACCTGAGTCCTTGTCCATGCCCTGTCCAAAACCTATGCCCAAGTCCTGTCCAGAGCCCAAGCCTTGTCCAGAACCCAAACCTCCATCTGAGTCTTTGCATCTATTCAAGGCCTGACCCAAGCCCAAGCCCCCACCTGAGCCAATAATCCAGTGCCACATCCACCTAGAGCCAGAGTGGAGTGCTGATGACACGGTGTCCAGCGCCAGGCCCTCATCCCCGGAGCCATCGAAGATGGGTTTTAGATCTCAGAAGGAGCTCTTGGGGGGGGTCTGTCACATCTGTGTGCACAACAGCCTTTCTCTCACACACACTCTGAACAGCACATGCCTCTAATGACAAACACCTGTCCTGGATTAAGGAGCAGAGCACACATAAAAGGATGCTGCCAACACTTAGACCGTGCAAAGTGTTGCGTTGTTCGTTCACCTTTTCCAAGCCATTGTAACTGCAGTGCCCTTCCGGTTATCAACTTTTGTTCTTTGTTTTGGTTTCCAACCTTGTCCTGCCTAGTTTAGTCCGTTTGTGCCTTGCTAGACCCTTTAGCCCATTTATTGTTATTGATTTAGCCTGCCATTTTGGACTATAGTCCTGTTTGCTTCTTTTATAATAAAGACTCTCTTCCTGCACATATATCCATCTCCACTCTAATCAACCTGTGCTCTCTGACATATGGGTTCCCTTTTGACTCTAGTTTCTCATGTCATCTGAAGGAGTTTTTCCTTGACACCATTGCCACAGGCTTGCTCATCAGGGATAAAGAAATTTATTAAGGATAAAATTAGTTCATATGTTTAAAGTCTTTATTTTTCTGTAAAGCTGCTTTGCAACATTGATGTTAAAAGCACTCTAGAAATAAACTGACTTGAATAAACTGACTTTGATAGCCTGCATTAATTGTATATCATAATAGTAATTAGAAGTGTGTACTGCTCTCCTTGGATGTGTGCATTGCTACACAATTCAGCAGTGAGCCAAACTCCATTAAAATGAATACGGGAGTCAGGATATAGCATCCATGCTCCTGATACTTTATTGGGCAGCACCTTCATTCACTTCATGAATCAAGTGAAACTGAAGAACATAAACAAAATTTAAAAATACATTAAAAATACAATGAGTAACGTGTAATTGAACTATATACTATAGTGTATATAGCTACTGTGTAGTATAGTGCTTCAAGTGCAATAAAAATGTATGCATGTGGCTAACAATTTGACAACATAAAGGCATGAGGTTATAAAAGATACTGAACAAAAATACCATTTTGATATTATTCTATGACCTCTGCTGAACCAATAGTCATAGACAATGCTTTTGATGGCATAAACAAAAGGAACGACTGCAACAGATGTTTGAGGCTACTCAGCAAGAATCTGGCTGCAAACTAAGATTAAAAAAATGGCTGACTTCCTGTTCCAGGTCAAAGTGCATGTTATACTGCAGAAACTAAAAGTTCCAGGAGGGGGCGTCAATTCACCAAAAACCAAAAGGCAGAACAAAGTGACACTGTAAGGGTGCCAAACAACTTGGTAGGCAGAGTATTAGATCTTTTATTACACTTGTCAAGACCTCTCTCTGAAAATGCATATATCAAACTGTACAATACATAGGGATGAGATATAAAATCCATGTATCGTGAAGATTTGGTCCTCACTGGAAAACAAAATGAACAAAAAAACATAATTTACAGTATTTATTTTACAGTTATAACTTTTGTTACAAGGACATACAGTAAACAATTAGGCAACTAAGGCCTATTGGCTTACAGTAAAATACCAGAAAACACAATGCATAGAGGAATATCTAATGTTTTAGCTGGGAGTGAGAATGGTAAAGATTATCTTTGTAGCAACAATGTCAAGTCTTTATTTGACTGATTGCTATCAGTTTGTAGATGTGAATGATGACACCATTATGCATACTAGTGTCACGCTCCCAGGCTCACCTAACATTCAGTACTCCACTTCTCACAATCCCCCTCACACACCTGTCACTACCATTTGCACTCCATCAGCCAACCCGGAGCCACTTCTTAGGAGTGGCTCCCCCAAGTTCTAATTATCATCACCTGTACCTCTTTGTTTATGTCTGTATTTATACCCCTCTGTTTGTTTTACCCTTTGTATAGTATTGCCTCCACATTTTCGTGAGCCTACTGAGCGGTTCTATTTCTGATTGCATTACTGTGTATGACCCTTTTTGCCTTCCGGTTTCTTCCTATTTGCCTAGCCCTTGTGTGTATCTTGCCTGTACTTTTCTGATTCCTGATTCTTGGACTATTGCCCATTTCCTGACCACGATTTGTCTAGCCCTCATTACTGTGCTATATTTCTCAGTATTGACCTGGCCTGGCTTTTGTACATTTGTCTTCTCTCACTGTGTTCATTAAAGCTTTGAGTTTATTTTTAATCTGCGAGCGTCTGGTTTGTCACAGCCACATTACAATTAGAGTAACATTTGGGGTGTCATAAGGTAATTTTCTTTATATATGTTACCTCAGGGTGCAGTTATTCATAAACATATTAGCTTCCACTGATAAACATGACACACAGAAATATGTTTCATCAAAGCCAGATGAGACACCAGCTTAATAGAGTTGAGGAATGTGTAAAGGACATTACATGCTGTATTCGGAGTATGTTCCCCCCTGCTAAATTCTGACAAGACAGAAGTAATTCTTTTCGGACCACAGGCAGGTAGAAGTATGCTTTCTGAATTACATGATGTGCCAGCAGTGACAAACTTTGCTGTGATTATTGGCTCTAGTTTCTCACTTGAAGCTCATATAGACAATACTACTAGGATAGCCAGGTTCAGGTTCTAAGGCTTCTGTGATGGCATTTTGTAGATCCTAGAGGCATGGAGCTATAATTTGAGGGACTGGAATCATAGGCTCTGGATTAGTACCTTAGGGAGCCCATTGGTGTGAGAGGGCATCAGGCATACTATTTTAACTATTCCCCTGGCTATATTACAGGACAAAGTCACACCTGCCAAAAAAATTGCTTGGTGGAAATTGAGGTGCTTGGCTTGGACATGGGCCTTGAGATCAGTCCAGACCACAAATGGGTACTTAGCCTCCTCCAGTCAATGGTCCATTTTTCAAATCAGCAAGAAAGTCTCAGTCCCCATTATCATAATTTAGCTCTTCTGAGGTATGCCTGTGTGAATAGAATGCACAGGGTGGATCTTGTGAAGAGCCCATTTGCTGTAAGAGAATCACTTCTACAACTACATAAATGGCATCAACCTCAGTTGACAAACAGTTCCTCAGTATTAGGCAACTGGATGACCGGGGGTCTTGTAAGCCTTCTCTTCAGCTCCTCAAATCCCTCTTGAGCCTCAGCAGTCCAATAAAAATGACCTGGGGTCTTACAGGTCAGTGTGATTAGAGAGGCCACACTGATGTTTCAGACAAACTTCTGGAAGAAGACAGACTTCTCTAGTTTGACATACAGACAATTCTCTGTGATTGGAGAATTAACCTGATGTGGCCTGTGTGTTCTTCCCTGTACCAGCTGTCAATCAAAGCATCATTGATATACACACAGGCATAGTGATTCAGGGCCTCCCTCAGGAACTCATTAATAAACCACTTGAAGACCACAGGACCATTTATTAACCAGAGGACATCACCTTTAGGAGTGCAACAATTAATTGACTTAGTTGACTAAAATTGATGACCAAATTAGTTGCCAACTAAATTAAAAGTCAGTTAGCTGGTGACATCTTCACGTGTTTCTCGCGTGAATTAGGAATGCTTTGACATTACCACTTACTGGAGAGAGGTTAATAAAAGTGCAAAGGCAGCTTCAAAAACAAAAACCTCCAAAGTGTGGGAGCATTACACAGAACTCTGGGGGGGAAAAAGCTGTGAATTGCACAATTTTTAAAGCTGACCTTAGCTGGCATGGAAGCACATCCACTATATTGGAGCACTAGATGAAGAGGAAGCAGATTGGCTCACTAGATGAAGAAGATTCATCTTGGGAAGTTAGTTTACTAGCTAGTTAGCTAATGTTAAAAGCTGGGAAACTGTGGGGCTGTACCACACCAGGGAAAGAAGGGTGTTTGGCGGTATGGTCCATTTTGTCAGGGGTGTTTGTAATGTAAATGGTAAATATGGGTATTTTGTCTGTGTAAAGGGGTATGGGTGAACAAAGTGTTTTGTATGTTTTTGTGTTTGTATAATTGAGCCATTATTTTATAATAACTGAGGTATTAACTAGGTAATTGATTTTATTTTTAGATTTGCTTTGTCTGGTGAGTGGAACTAGCCTGTCACAAGGGCATGTGGAGATGCTGGCTTTCCTCAGTTTCAATACAGAACTGTTATTGTAGCCTAATTTAGTTGCAACAGAGTGCAGAATGCACAAAGCACAGAATGCATGTTTCTATCCTCACTGTTTAAATTGAGATGGGTTGTTTGATTTACTTGATTAAAGAAAAACTGGTGTAGTTTTGTCATATTTTAGTGCTGCTACTTTGCCGATCATTGGGTTTAAGTTTTGACAGGAAGGATATTGGAATATTTATCTTTTGAATGAGCAGGAAAGTTCATGAAAAGATTGAATTTTTGAATGTTCATTTTTATTGTCTTCATTGTTAGTTAGCACATGCATAAAACAAACTAAAGTTCAATACAAAAGCTGATAGCTAAATAAGAGTTATTTGGTAACTCGTCAATACATTATCTGAATAATCCAATATTCATTTCAATAATCAATAGAATAATTGACTATCAAAATAGTCATTTGTTGCAGTCCTAATCACCTTACACTCATAGTGCCAAAGGCATAATGAATGCCATCTTATATTCATCCCTTTGCCATATGAATTTCAGATTGCAGGTGTTGCACAGGTCCAGCTTGGTAAAATTGATGTTGACTGCAATGCCACAAATATGGTGGTTTTCCCCACATGCTCCCTACATGTGACAGATCGG
>JAOBAM010000025.1:53756824-53767967 GCA_025212355.1 Notarius kessleri
AATGACCAAGTATAATATTTTTGTCTCATTTGTTTAACTGGGTTCTCTTTATCTACTTTTAGGACTTGTGTGAAAATGTGATGATATTTTAGGTCATCTTTATGCAGAAATATAGAAAAATTCTAAAGGGTTCACAAACTTTCAAGCACCACTGTAATTTAATAAGCACCTTAACAACTATCCTTGACTTAACAGTGTGTATGGGAATTACCTCTGGAAATGAAGTGGTATTATCATTACCAAGTAGCAATTCCCCAAGTGAGTCTTCGGTAGTGAGCCAATACAATTTATTTAAACACATTCCAAAGGCTCACCCAACACTGGAATCAGGTGGAGCAGAGCAGGCAGAAACACCTGATTGGGTTTTCTCATGACCTGGCAAGTATGGCAAGTGTGGCAATAGCAAGCAACATTCGCCTCCATAGCAGACCAAGCAAAATATTTCCTGATCAGGGATGACCATGTACCAAAGAGAAAACGTGACCTTAAGAGTAGAGGGCAGAATCCACTTCCTCATTAATATATTGTCATCAGTGAAGTTCAGGATCTTCACATTAGCCTTCTCTACACAGAAATGAATCTGATAAATCAAATCTATTTTTTCCCTCTGAGCATGGGCGAGAACACAAGGTGGGAATACAAAGGGATACTATTGGGTGAGGACATC
The DNA here is from genome assembly GCA_025212355.1 of Notarius kessleri. Classification (NCBI taxonomy): domain Eukaryota; kingdom Metazoa; phylum Chordata; class Actinopteri; order Siluriformes; family Ariidae; genus Notarius; species Notarius kessleri. The sequence goes on from JAOBAM010000025.1 coordinate 53,757,492, forward strand.
TTCACTATTAGTGAAAGGATCAGAGAGAACTTTGGGAATAGAATGCACTTTCCTCCCTGCCAAATCATTAACCAATACAAATTATATAGCAGTAATGGGTAACTTTTAAAATTCTGACTGGTCCTTTGTCTTCAAATACACACTGTGCAAAGGCAAATGAATAACACCCAGTTCAATACCTTGAGTTAAAACATCACAACCTGTATATGACCGATCAGAGAAGGGCAGCACACTTTCAAAAATAAATGACTGAGCAGTGCCTGTAGCATGCAAAATCTTAACAGGCTGTTTCACATCCTCACCTCCTAACAAAACAAAACCAGTTGACACAAATGACTGGACAATAGGTTCAACAGTGAGGAGTGACTGAGGATAGTCTGGTATCACATACAGTGCCTTAACCTTCTTAACACTATGCTGTTTAGCATTTTTTACACTTAACAGGGCAAGCAGGAATTAAATAACCTATCTCATAACAGTAAAAACATTCATAAGCTTCAGTCTGGGAGATGGTGGACATGCTATATTATGGGGTGCTCGCAGAAGACTTTACTGTGGAGTGCAAGGGTGGATCTCTGTGAGAAGATGGTGACATAAAACTTCTTGTGTCTTGTGTGTTAAGACAAATTCATCTATCAGAGTGGCAGGTCTAGTCTAACTTATTGGGCTTTCTTATTAATTTAAATATTAATAACAATGATGCTACAGTTTTAGTCCAATTTAAAGTCTAAAGGTACAATAATATACTTTATTTTTCTGACAATGAGACCCAAAAAAATATTTTTTTTCATGGACGAACTTCTAAATTCTGGTATGCCCCAGTCTAGGGTTGGGGACAATGATGGAATAAGTTATGACTGGGAAAAAGAAGGTGGGTGGACAAAAAGACATCTGCAAGAATACTTTGGTTTATGAAATGCATATTATTATTTGTATTATTTATGTGTAATATATATTATGCAATATGGATATTTACATTCTCCAGAAATTATCAGACCAGCCAATATCAAAATAATAAATCAAACCCAACATTAACTGGAAAAGCAGACACTATCTTACTAACCAAATAAAATAAAGACAAATGACAACTGCTTCCATTATCCTCCACGATCCAAAACCCACAGACAAAACCAACACTCAAACCACCTGGCAGCCAAGCCCTACACTCAGTGAATTGGAATACATACAGCATGTTTACAAAATTACCTAATTTACACAAAAATAATTATATACAGAACAGACATGAAAAACAAAGGGGACGGCCTAATCTTGAATTTCACACAAAAGTAAAAGGTTCATAGACCAAAAGACATTCACAAGAAAATCACACAAGCAAATCTGCCAGTGTTCCATCCAGTGGTTTCATTATAGCATCATGGCAATGGTGTAAGCACACCTGCAGACAGAGGGAGGCAACATAACCGGAACCCAGAAGTAATGTGGAAGTACTTGGACAGAGGACAAAACACGGAACACAGACACAAATGTCCACACAGAAAAAGGGAAGACCATAATACTTGGAGACATGTGAAGAGAGCTTCTGTATATTTTTGAACCAATGACAGGGCAATGTAGCACACTGTGGTAAATGTTTTCAGCCCTCTTCTACATGCATGAGCTCACAAATGCCCACCATTTGTTAGTGTGGGTTTGATGGACAGAGGAGTAATGCCATAACTCCCACCCAGAGAACATGAACAATTGTGCTCTTTTTTGGCTCTCAGGCACTGATAGCTGTGGCATTTGGAGAATTTACAATCTTCTGGTGATAGAATGAACACTTTTCTGTTGCACTACTTTGCAGCACCAATTTCTGCTATTTTTATGTGCCTTGTAAATGAGGGCAGGGTCATCCTGGGAGACTCCACTCCCTTGGGATAGGAATATTTTTATCATTGTATAAAGATGATTAGAGAGAATAAATTCGGATTGATTTGTAGTGACTCATTCATCTAAGGGGACAAGCGGACCCAAAGCATGCCAAAAAATGTCCTTACAGCACAACAAAACCAACCATCATTCCTGTAATTGGTCACATCTATGCATTGCCATATAAAGGGCATTTGCTGAAATACTGAGAATTTGAATTTCTTAGAAAGCATTGACAAAGGCAAATCATGGGGTTTTCAGAATCCTGCATGCTGTACTGAAAAAGCATTAGTATGAAAATACAACCCCAATCCAAAAAAGGAGTTGGTCTACTGTGTAAAAGAAATAAAAACAGAATGTGATTTTCAAATTATGGATAACCTGTATTTCATTGAAAATAGTACAAATATAACATACCACATACTGAAACCAATTTTTTTTTAAATATATATGTTCATTTTGAATTTGATGACAGCAACACATTTAAAAAAAAGTTGAGATATGGCATATTTGTCACTGTGTTGCATCACCTTCACTTTTAACAACCCTCTTTAAATGTTTAGGAACTGAGGAGACCAACTGATGTAGTTTTGAAAGTGAAATGTCATGCTATTCTTTTCTGATATAAGATTTCAGCTGCTCAAAAGTTCAGGGTCTCCTTTATTGTATTTTGCACTTCATGTGAACATAATGACAAATGTTTTCAATGGGAGACAGGGCTGGACTGCAGGCAGGCCAGTTTAGCACCTGGACTCTTTTATTACACAACCATGCAGTTGTGATATATGTGGAATGCAGTTTGGCATTGTCTTGCTGAAATAAGCAAGACCTTCCCAGAAAAACACGTCTAGATGGCAGCATGTTGCACCAAAACCTGTGTATGTCATTCAACGTTAATGATACCTTCCCAGATGTGAAAGTTACCCATGCCATGTGCAATAATGCACCCCCATACCATCAAAGATGCTGGCTTTTGAACTGTGCACTGATACCAAGCCAGAGGGTTCCTCTCCTCTTTAGCCCAGAGGATGCAGTACCCATGATTTCCAAAAATAATTTGAATTTCACTTCACCTGAGTCTGTTGCAAATGAGCTCGGGCCAAGAGAAGGTGGCAGTGTTTCTGGATGTTGTATTGAACATGTTTTAACATAGACTTGTGGATGCAGTGACAAACTGTGCTCACAAATAATGGTTTGCGGAAGTGTTCCTGAGCCCATGAAGTGATTTACACTGCAGAAATGTGTCTGTTTTTAATGCAGTGTCACCTGAATGCCCAAAGGTTACAGGCATCCAGTGTTGGTTTTGGCCTTGTCCCTTGCATACACAGATTTCTGTGGATTCTCGTTTAATGATATTACGTACTGCAGATGATATGCCCCCCAATTTCTTTGCAATTTTACACTGAGAAATGTTATTCTGAAACTTTTGAACTATTTTCCCCACACAGTCTTTTGCAGAGTGGTGAAAGACTCCCCATCTTTACTTCTGAGAGACTCAGCCTCTCTGAGATGCTCTTTTTATACACAAAAATGTTACTGATCTGTTGCAAATTAATCTTAGTTTAAAAAAAACATTACACAACTTTGCCAGGTTTTTTTTCCCCGTTGCAACTTTTTTGAAGTACTGTATGTTGTGGACATTAAATTCAAAATGAATGCATGGTTTAAAAAAAAGAAACAAAAAATTTCAATTTCACCATTTGATATGTTGCCTTTGTACTATTTTCAATTAAATATAGGGTTTCCCCGATATGCAAATCATCACATTCTCTTTTTCTTTAAATTTTACACAGCATCCCACCTTTTTTTTTTTTTTTGCAATTGGGGTCTGTTAAAATAGCACCCCAAGATCTGATCACAGTGTTTTGCCATCTTACTTTTTGTATGTGATACTCTAAATAATTTTAACGTGATAATTTACCACTCCTGTTTTTCTAATCATTTGCCTGAAAATCATCTCAACAAAGCTTCAATTAAAGTAAATTCAAAATGGCATTCAGCTTTTTTCAGTGTGTTGAGTGTGGGATGTTTGGCCATTCTTCCTTGTTTGTTAGTAGTAGCTTTATAGTATAGTCGTATAGTATTTAGCACTCTGTTGGAGAAGATTGCAGCATTATACTGTAGGTGCACATCCAGATGCTAGAGAAAGTCAGCAAGAGTGAGAGCAGCATAGTTTCAGTAGAAGAACATCTGGATGTCTTAAGCAGAGATAGTGAACCCCAAACTCTGGCATTAGAGCTCTCACAGTGGATATTAGTCTGGAATGCAGCAGCCAGTGCCCTCCCAACTACCAGAAGAGATGACTCCATCACCCCTATCTTATTCACACTCATAGTAAAATTTCATATTGATTATACAATTCTACCGTTGACTTATAAAGCACTGAATAGTCTCCCGCCACAATACCTGAGCAAAGTTCTGGTCTTTTATGATCCACCATGCCTGCTTCAATCAAAAGGTGTAGGCTCTTTGATGGTACCTCAAATAATAAAGGTCAAAGCAGGGGGCAGAGATTTGTCTTGCAAAGCCCCAAAGTTATGGAAAAGCCTTCCAGTTAGTGTTTGGGACTCAGACACCTTCTCAGTGTTTAAATATAGGCTGAAAGATTTGTTTAGTTAAGCCTTTTGTTAATGACCTTGTGGAATCAGGGGCATGGTCAAGCGTTGGTTTGTGAATGGAGGGCGGGGCCAGGGAAGGTGAGTGGTAAAGTGATCACACCTGTTGTCAATTGATGTTGTGTGTGTGTCTGTTCCACAGTGATAGCAGAGCTGTGGGGGGGGGAGAGAGCAAAGAGGTGGCCGTCTCCCAACCAAAGCACGTGTGTGTGTGTGTGTGATAGAGAACGTAACGTGAAGCTGAAAAGCCAAACAAAAAGGCTGTATTTAGCATCATTACCCACCTGTCTGTGCTTCAGTGTTCCACCCACCCTCAGGGACATACTAGACTGGTGCCTAAACCTGGGAACACTGAAGAGTGCCGTTCATGGAGTCCTCCCCATTCAAGGTCCTTGTCCATGCCCTCATTGCCACCCAACAGAGCCAACACCAAGCACTGATCGCCCTGCATGAAGAACAGGATCAGCACTTTGAGGCCTTGCTATAGGCTCAGATCATAAGGCATTCTGGCACCTGCATAAGCGGACCTCCCCCAAGTCACCCTCTTGAAGATGGGGCCTCACGATGACCCAGAGGCTTTTCTCACACTCATTGAGCAAGCTGCCGAGGTATGGGGGTGGCCGGTAGAGCAACGAGCGGCTTGCCTTCTGCCACTCCTGACTGGAAAAGCCCAGTTCACTGCCCAACAGCTCCCCATCAACAGCCGGCTTAACTATGCTGACCCAAAGCGAGCCATCCTTCAGCGTGTCGGCCACACCCCAGAACAACACCATCAGTGCTTCCACATGCTGATTCTGGAGGACATTGGCCGGCAATTCGCTTTTGGCCAACAGCTCCGGGACATCTGCCAGCGGTGGCTTAGGGCAGAAGATTGCAATGCCCAGGGGATCATCGATGCAGTGGCACTGGAGCAGTTCATTGCATGGCTGCCAAAAGGGACAATGGAGTGAGTCCGGTGCCACTGACCTACATTGCTGGATCGTGCGATTGAATTGGCAAAGGACCATCTGGTGGAGGTTCCAAGGGCAGGTAGACATTCTGCATCTTCTCTCTCTCTCTCTCTCTCTCTCCCTCACTGCCCCTCTTCCTGTTCCCACCTCATCCCTGCACCATGGAAATGAGGGCTGACCCCCTGCAGTTGGATTGCCAAGCCTGTGGTGTCAACCCCATGTGTCTGTGTCTTCTCCCCCTCAGGTGAGTGATCCCAAGATCGCCAGTGCAGAGGTGAAGTTTGGGCTGGTATGCTGATGCTGTGGGGATCCTGGGCATTTCCAGGACAAGTGCCATGCAATGGAGGTGGGCACCATTGTCTGGATCCCCAATATGCCAGAGACTGCCCTTGATTGAGCCAGAGCGTATCGCATACCGGTATTCAAGGGGATACATATAATGCATTGGTGGATTCAGGATGTAATCAGACTTCCATCCACCAAAGCCTGGTTCAAGGAGAGGCATTGGGGGGAGTATAATTGGTGAAGGTCTTATGTGTGCATGGGGATGTAAATGAATATCTGCTAGTATCTGTTCACATCCAATGTTGGGGGACAAAACACAATATAGAGGTGGTGGTTAGCCCACGCCTCACCCACCCACTGATTGTGGGGACAGATTGGCTGGGGTTTCAATTTTTAATGGAGCATATAGAGTGGGCAGGTCCTGCAGTATCACATCACGGGGGGATCCCAGTGTAGGAAGATCCCAGTCTGGGGAAGCCATCTCAGAGCCATCCATGTCAGCACCATGTCAGAGCAATACAGAAAGAAGGGAGTGGCCTGACCCTCTTCTCTCTCTTGGGGATTCCCCTTGAGGATTTCCCTTTAGAACAAATGTGAGACAAGACTCTGTGTCATAGTCAGATTATCCAGCCAAATGCAACACTCTCCTTCATGTACTTCATGATTATTAAAGATAGGTTATACCAAGTGACATAACCTAACACTCAAACCCATGAGAAAGTAACCCAGTTATTAAACCCAAAGAGCCATAGGGAACTCATATTCCATGCGGCTCACTTTAACCCTATGGCTGGACACCTAGGTCAGAATAAGACACTAGCCCAAATAATGGACCTGGTTCTATTGGCCAGGGATTCACGGGAATGTCCGTAGGTGGTGTGCTGCGTGTCACAAATGCCAGCTGGTGAATCCAGCAGCCACTGCAAAAGCGCCTTTGCACCCTCTTCTCCTGATCGAGACCCCCTTTGAAAGAATGGATATGGATCTCATTGGTCCATTAGATCTGTCTGCATGAGTCCTAGTGGACTATGCAATGTGATACCTGGAAGCAGTCCTGCTGCATAACATTTCTGCAAGCAATGTGCCAGAGGCACTATTTAAAATGATCTCTCGAGTGGGGATTCCCAAAGAAATCCTGACTGACCAAGGCACTACATGAATGTCACTCACACTTTACAAACTCTGAGTTATTGGGGGTTAAATTCATCCCCACCAGCATTTATCACCCACAGACAGACAGCTTGGTAAAACGGTTTAACCAAGCTGTTAAAAACTTGATTCATAAGTTTGGAAGTGAAGACACACCTAATTAGGATAAATGGATCAAGACCCTGTTGTTAGCAGTATGAGAGGTTCTGCAAGCCTCCATGGGGATCTTCCCATTCAAATTATTATATGGGCATAAGCCTCATGGTGTTTTGGACATGCTGCGGGAAAATTGGGAGGAGGGAACTTCAAACAATGAAAATGAAATTCAATACATTCTCATCCTTTGCACAAAGCTCCACACACTCAGGTCACTTAACCAAGGAGAATTTGCAGCAGGTGCAAGAATGTCAGGCCCGGCTGTACAACAGGGGTGCACACCTTAGAGAGTTCACCCCGGAAGAATTCAGGAGTCCCACAGTGACTCGAGCAGCCCAGTGGTCCTGGTTCACATTGGGAGATAGTGTGCTTGTATTATTACCCACTTCGAGCTCAAAATTATTTGCTAAGTGGCATTTGAGGTCACTCTGCAAATCCGGGATGTCAACTATGAGGTGAAGAGAATGGATAGGGAGGAGGTGCTACTAAAACAAGAATGAGGGAGTCCCCATGGCATTGATAGTCCCCATGGCATTCTGGAACGAAAGGGCGGAGCTGGAGCCAGAGGTAAAAATGAAAGTAACCACTCGAGCCACTCCGGTGCCCTGTGGAGACCACCTCTCACTGGCGCATCTCATGGAGGTTGTCAGGTTGCAAGTGGAGTGTTCTGATATGTTTTCGCCCCTTCCCAGCCACACTCACCTTTGAGATGCTCCCAGTGGTGGTGGTGTGTAGCTGCCCATACTGCTTACCTGAACACAAGAAAGTTGTGGTTTGGGACAAACTCAAGGCCATGCTTGAAATGGGAATAATTGAGGAGTCCCACAATGATTGGAGCAGCCTAGTGGTCTTGGTCCCCAAGACTGACAGGTCGGTCCAGTTCTGCGTGGACTATAGAAAATCAACGCAGGTGTCTAAATTCAATGCATACCCAATGCCTCGCATTGATGAGTTGCTTGATCAGTTAAGCATTGCTTGCCTTTATTCGACACTGGATTTAACAAAGGAATATTGGCAGATCCCCTTGACTCCTCTATCCTGAAAAAAAAATGCCTTTTCCACACTGTTTGGCTTACATCAATTTGTCCCCCATCCTTTCAGGTTATTCAGCACTCACATCACCAGCCCACTCACTGATCTCACTAAAAAGTGAGCACCAGATCTGGTCCAGTGGAAGGAGTAGTGCCAACAAGCATTCACTAGGGTAAAGGCTGCTCTGTGCGAAGGGCCACTTTTACACTCCCCCAACTTCTCTCTCCCTTTTATTTTGCAGACAGACACATTGAACAGAGGGCTGTGTGCTGTTCTGTCCCAGGAGGTGGAGGTGGAGGAACATTCAGTGCCATCAGCCTGAACATCAGCTGCAAGCTTTCAATGGAGAAAGTAATTACAGCACCATCAGGTAGGAGTGCCTGGTTATGAATTGGGCAGTTCTCACCCTCCAGTACTACCTGCTGGGGTGCTCTTTCACCCTCTGTTCAGATCATGCCCTGCTCCAATGGCTCCATTACATGAAAGATGCCAATGCATGGATCACCTGTTTGTATCTAGCCTTCCAGCCTTTCAAATTTGAGGTGGTCCACAGGCCAGGAGTGCAGATGGTGTTGGTGGACTTTCTTTCCTGTCAGGGAGGAGTCAGGTGCAGGCCAGATGGCCCCCCGGTCTGAGTTATGTGGTGGGGGTATGTGGCAGTGGGGGCATGGTCAAGCGTCGGTTTGTGAATGGAGGGCGGGGCCAGGGAAAGTGAGTGGCAAACAGAGCACACCTTTTGTCAATTGATGATGTGTGTGTGTTTCACAGTGATGGCAGAGCAGTGATAAGGGGGGGAGCGGTGATGGGGGGGGGGGAGCAGCGAAGTGGTGGCTGTCTCCAGACTACAGCATGCGTGTGTATGTGTGTGACAGAGAAGGTAATGTTAAGCTGAAAAGCCAAACTGAAAAGAAAGACTGTATTTAAAAAGACTGTATTTAGCATCATTACCTGCGTGTCTGTGCTTCAGTGTTCCATCCACCCTCAGGGATATACTACAGGCTTTTTCTCTTAGATAAAGGCATGGATCTTGTGTGTTCATGTGCCTAGAGTGATTGGTAAACTGGGATGTTTGGATACTGTTGCCCATTTCTGCTCTCCATCCACTCTTTGTGTGTCGAGCTTCACATGCTACTCCTGAATTACCAGTGAACCTGACTCCTTCTGCCCTCTGGACCTGCATGATCCATCCTGATACCCTATTGCTGCTTGGAGCTTTTGTCACCTGAAAATCCCTCACTACTTCTGAGGATGGCCTGACATGGATAGTCTACAGATGAGATTACTGTGGATGGCACCACTGGTACCACACAGTCACCCTAAAGGTGGCTGTTCTTCCTTGGATAGCCTAAAAACTGCAATTGGTAAGAACAGTTTACACTCAAGTCTCCATCACTGAACAGTTAATAACATCAGTTGGATCGGAGAGACTTAGACTTAGTTAAAACTCTAATAATGTTCATACTCAAGTTCCTGTGAACACAATTAGCATTTTTTGACTCTACAGTTAAAAAGGTGGAAATAATTATAATGACACTATCTGTTGTCACCCAGAACCAGACTGTTTCCATTTTGAGTCTGCTTCCTCTCAAGGTTTCTTCCTTTTGTCCTCTCAGGGAGTTTTTCCTTCATACTATCACTTCTGGTTTGCTGATAAGATACATTTAAATTTTAGATCCACATTTCTATAAAGCTGCTTTATGTCCTTGTGGATTGTTAAAAGCCCTATATAAATATAATTGAATTGAATTAAATTTATGAACTTGAATTAAGGATGATTTAATCATTCATGAATTCATCTTGGGTATTTTTAATTTATTTATCTGCATTTTACTGATTGTTCATTAAAATTTAAGATTCAAACTCATCATGGCTACTCAGAACAATTAGAATACACAAAGATGTATGGCATTTATATGAATACATCACATTATTGAAAGAATTTGGGATGATCCATATTCGTTATTTGCCCCCCATAAACATGGTACAGTGGTGCAGTGGGTAACATTTGATTATGAGCTCAGTTTTCTGTCTGTGCAGAGCTTTGCATGGTTGCATGGGTTTCCTCTGGATTTTCTGATTTCCCCCTCCTTCCCAAAACATGCAAGCACAGGGTCTTGCAAAAGTATTCAAACCCCTTGTTGTTTGCCCTGTTTTGTCACATTACAAGCTGGAATTAAAATAGATTTTTGGGGAGTTAGCACCATTTTATTTACAAAACATGCATACCACTTTAAAAGGTGTAAATTGTTGTTTTTTTCTTGTGACACAAACAATAATTAAGATGAAACAAACAAGAAATCCAGAGTGTGCTTAGGTATTCACCCTCCCAAAGTCAATACTTTGTCAAGCCACCTTTTGCTGCAATTACAGCTGCAAGTCTCTTGGGGTATGTCTCTATTAGCTTAGCACATCTAGCCACT
>JAOBAM010000025.1:54210100-54226669 GCA_025212355.1 Notarius kessleri
TTAGTGTGTAGCTTGTGTGTAGACTTTTGTACTTCATCTTTTAAATTGCAAAATGTTAAATTTTATAACTTTATTTAAAAAGAAAAAAAGGCTATCATGTGCTTCTTCTGAGGCACATTAAACCAGTCAACCACTTCTTATCAAACTGCTTGCCTTAACTGATTGGCTGGTGGTACTATGATGGATGGGGAGAGAGTGTGTGCCACCCCTCCCTCTCTGCGGGTGGCCGACTTTGCTCTCTTGGTCTCCTGGCCATGGATGGCTGTGGCATCATCAGGAGTCAAACTCGTGATTTCCTGCACCACTTGGGACTGGAGTGCCACAGATTTTTAAAAATGGTTTCTCTTTCAGTGTTAAATAAGAGGGAATAAATTAACTAATACAAAAATTATGTATTACATTTGTTTATTATTAACAAATTTGATATGACATGACTTTTTTTAAAATTCAACATTACTGCTTTGCTGGCAGTTGTGAACAAATTTGTATTGTATTACATATTATTAAACTATATTGTGTATAGTAGCAATAATCATGTGATATATTTTGATCATATCACACACCCCTACCATGAAAACATTATGTAGTTAACTCCTCTTTCTCCTGATTCTGTTTATAAAAATTTTGTAAATATTTTGCCACACACACACATTATCAGAAAGTTCCTAAAACTCTGCTTCAGAGAGTGTTGTGCATGATATATGTCCGTCAGTAATGTCTCTAAAAATGTTCCACTTTGGACTCCTCCGATATTTAAGAACGATGTTGTACTGGTGTCTAGAACGTTTGACACACAACCTGCATGCTAAGCTGGCTAGCTAATTTAGCTAATGCTAATAATAAACAAAACAGTATTGAGAGTTTATTTTATTTTGACAGGTTTGGCTATTAAATTATTAGCTGAAAATGAATATGCAAATCAATCCTACTAAAATCTCACTTGGGTTTACATGTGACAAATGCAAGATTTACTGAACATGAACAAGCTAGTTAACCAGATCTTAGAATTTTATTGATAGCAGATATTCCTAAACCATTTTATTCATTTTTAAAAATGTTAAATACAATTTATTATTCTACATTATCTTTAATGTTGTTTTGTATAAACTTTGATGATTTAAAATTACATGACTGAAGTATTTCCAAAGGGTTGAGGGTTGTCTCTTAAGTTCCTCTGTATACACTGCAGCACTACAATTTTGAATTGGTCTCAAATGTTATTTTTGAAAGCTTTCTTAAGTGGCGTATGGCATTAGATCATTGTCCACAAGAAAGTTTCAGTTGATGTCCTCAATCTATTATCCACTGTTTGACACCTAAATATAGTATTATTCACGCTTTAATGGAACCTAACAAGCTCTAATGATTTGGAGGCATATTAAGGATTTCCTCTGACAGAGGAATCAAAATACAAGCGTACAACCACCAGATAGCCATTTCATCTTTAGTCCATGTTAAAACATCAAGGCTTACAAAAACAGGCCATTGGTGAGTTTGAGTGTCTCACAGTGCATTATACTGTGGTATAGTAAGCAGCAGCTTTCGTATAGTTGTAATAACCCATCTCAGCCAGTTTGGCTAGGTCTTGTGTGTTGTTGCTAGCCAGATTTTCTCTTTCATTGTAGTCAAAGCTGTCTTCCTCATAGTCCTCCTGGCCCTCCATATCAGGGTGGCTGTCTGAATATACAAGACAATTACTGAGACCTCAATTCTATTTACACGTCATTCAGTTGTACATGCTGCATTTACTATTAGGTGACCAGTGGACAATTTTGTACTCAATTTAAAGTTTAAAATTGAACATTAAATTTTAATGTTAAGCCTTTTTTAATGATCAGTTTAAAGGGCAGAATAACGCTTCAAGGACAGCCCTAAATTACAGGTCAAAGCAAGCCACAAACAATTATATTCTTACCTTGCCCATCTGGTAAGACATCTAGAATGCCATGCTTCACCTTCATATGCCTGCTAAGATTTCCCTTTAGGTTGAACTTGCTGCTGCAGTAGGGGCACTTGAAGGGCTTGCTACCAGCATGAAGGTGCATGTGGCCAAGTAGGTTGTACATTCTATTAAATGACTTCCCACACACCTATAAAGCAAAATTGGTGAACAGCACATTTATGATTTTAGGACATCCAACTCGGCTGCATTTCACTGAAGGCATCATGTCTATACTCCAGTTTAGACCTAAAGTTTAAAAAAATTATACTGATTCATGAGGTATGATATTAATTATACACACCCAGATCCTGCAAAATAGTTCCTATCTAACCTTGCATTTGAAGGGTTTGACGGGAAGGTGGACAATCATGTGGGTTTTGAGGGTCTGTTTCTGGACGAAGGTCTTAAAGCAGATGTGGCACTGGAAAGGTCGCATACTGGTGTGGATTAGCATGTGCCGCTTCAGATTGGCTGACAGGGTGAACTCACGAGAACACACATCACATTTGTACTCTTTCATCCCCTTTAAAAGAGACACAATCAAGTAAGTAAAAACAATTTGGTCTTGTTTCCTGTTTAGATGAACTGGCTTCCTACACTTACTATCAACTCTTCTTTAATGTGTAGGTTAACTGAGGTGGGAAAGGGGCATAGCAATGGAATTATAATGGAAATGGCTATGATTTCCAAAGAACTTGAGTTGCCCAGGCAATGGAAGGTGTGGTTCAATAATCTCAATTCAATAATGTTATAAGAAAAATGTTTAGAGGAAATTGTGCATCCATCTGCAATCTATTCATTTGGATATCTTTATAAACATTAAGTGTTCGAGTTCAATGCATATGGTCTCTATATATAAAATTGGTCTTAGGGGATGGTTTCCTTTTGGGCTACTAATATATTTGTACATATACACTTCTGTTGCTTGGGTAAGGTGAAAGGTAGCTAATGTTAAAGGAAATTCTGCTATATGTTTTATTCAAAAGTATTTCTTTTGAACTTGAACAAAGGTTTAATGTTCAGTAACATGTTTTGAATGATATAATTCCCTTAATGTATTATAAGATAGTCATATAACCCACAGTTGCACTGTGGTATTTTCAATTTGAGAAGTGTATTGACCAGTTAAATAATTATACAACTCAGGCAAGTTGAGTGTTTGGACTTATAAATGCATTTCACCCACTTTATTTTCAGAGTCTGTAATCATGAAATGATATTGCTGTGGCGTGAAGAATTATAGATGGTAACTACTCTTACAATGAGAAATATTCACAGTACAAAGTATATACAGAAAAAAGTTAATTATCTATAAATGCTATCATGCCATCTCCCACTATCCTCTCTCACCTTTTCCTTCCTTGTTTTGTTATATCTGTATTACTAAATATGAAGGATGAAGAGCATAGGTCAAAAACCCTCCAAACAAGTAGTATTGCAAAAGAAGTGCAAGTGTGAACTGAGCTTAAAAGTACCTTGTGTTTGAGGGCCTGTTGTGCTAGTACCTTGTGTGTGAGCAGGTGCTGCTTAAGGTGGTGAACCTGTGCAAACTCTAAGCCACACTCAGAACAAATGTGCGGCCGCATGTTCTGGTGCTTCATTAGGTGGTTCTGCAGCTGACTCCGGTAGGCAAAGCTCTTGTGGCACTCACTACATTGAAAGGCAGCAGGGCCCTGGTGACTGATCTGGTGCCGCCGGAGATGGGCATAGGTGGGGAATTCCATGGTGCATTGTGTGCAAATATGACACCGTCCATTTTCATGCTTGGCCTCATGTGTGCGCAACTCGCTGGGGTAGGCAAACCCACGCCCGCAGAAGCGGCAGCTGTATGGCTTAATGTCACTGTGCTGCAGCATATGGCGCTTGAGGTGGCTGGTCTGTGTGAAGGCCTTCTTGCAGACAGTACACTTATGCGGCCTTGTGCCTTGGTGTGTAAGCAGATGTGTCTGCAGGTGGCTTGGTTGCTTAAACAGTTTTCCACAATGCACACACTCATGCGGCTTGACCCCACTGTGACCCAGGATGTGTGTCACCAGATTGTACTTTGACGTGTAAGACTTCTCACACATCCGGCACTTCCAGCGCTTCAGGCCTTCACCCACATCCACACAGTATGACTCGTCAATCTGCACATTGACATCCAAACGGTCAATCTGAACACGTCGGACCAAAGAATTCTCACCATCTGCCCATGTTGCCACCTGCACACCATCATCATAGTCTGCTGGTGCTAGGTCTGGCTCAGCAGCTTCGTAGGTCAAAACACTAGATTCATAGTAGCGTCTTATCACAGGGCTCACTTCCTCCTCAGGAGTCTTAAGATTCAATGCTCTTTGCTCATCTGGCCCCTCCTCTTTGGTGCTTCCCCCCTCAGGCTGGCTGCCTGCTTCTATTTCCTGTGTGTGATCAGTATCCTGTGAACTTGTGTCTGAATCTGGATCACTCTGCTGGTTGTTTGACTCCTTTGCATGTTCAGGGCTGCCTTTGTTTTGCTCCTCCTTTAACATCAGTCTGTGGGGGGCAAGGTCCAACACTTCAGACCTGCTGTCATTGCAATGAACATTTGAGTAGTAACAGGAGCTTGAATAGTCAGGCCGCTCTCCTTTCACCCAAGTCTGTACATCTATGGATTTCTTCGCCAGTTCCATTGCCTCATCGTTTTCACTTTGGTGCCTCTTGGTCATTCCCCGAGGTCTTGAACGCCTCTTCTCCACCCTCAAAAGTCCATGTGGCCTCCTATTTTCTCCATTAGGCTCAGGTAGATAGTCTCCATTTGCACCAATCAATTGGTCTGAATACTCATACTCCATTGCCTCTGGAGGTGGAGGGGGGCAGTCACGTACCTCTCCAGTGTAAAAACCATTAGGGGCAATGGTGGTGCCAAAGATTTCATTCTGAGATATGAGGCCCAGCACAGCAGCTTGAGCCAGGGACAGGACCACCACTGGATCAGTCTGTGTCCCAGTGTCCACCACATTCCCCATCATTTCATTGTAGCAGTGCACCAGAGGAACTGCCTGATCCTCCTTTAAGACAGCAAATGATGTAGTCAGAAAACATAACAGTAAATGCTATGGCTGTAAACTACAATCATGGCAACAGTCAGTACAGCAGAATTCTAGCATTCAATGCATCATTCAATATGACGTGAAGGAAAATAAGCAAGAGAAAAGGCCAAGGTGACATTTTACTTTAGCCAGTAAACATCTGTAGACTCTCCACAGAATTTCCGATGGTACAGCAATGCTACTGTTGGGTTGGATGGTGGACATGCAAGCGCTAAAATTAGTGCAAAATGTGATTACAAAGAAACTTCAATATAAAGTTCAAATTCAGCAAACATTAGTAATCACAATACAGCCTGACCTAGGATTAAGGATAAAGGCATTCTTGCTTCTCGACTAATGATGTGGCACTCAACAGCTCTCCTACAGAGCCATGTGAGTGGTAATTATAATTTAATGTAGTAGCTCTGAGGTTACTGGAATGTAGCACAAAAACACCTGTAAACAGGGCACACAGCAGTACCAGATCACTCACACTGTGGGCAAAGCATGTTAAAAAGATCATTAATACCTCAGGCTGATTAACATTTTTAACATGGTGTTACCTTGATGCATATAAATGAGCCCAGATGAATACGAAATATGTGCAAATGCAAATAATTTGTCTGCATTAGAACATATAAGGGAAAGACAGCTGTAATGACTGATGAATGAAAAATGGGGAAAAGGGACCAGAGAGGTGAGGGACAGCAGAAAACTAGATGGCCTGATAACCATGTCATTCATAATTATTTATGTTAAAGCAGATTGAGGGGGAAGGACAGCAACAGAATGATTTGGTGACTGAAATAGAAAGAAAGAAATTGAAACAGAAGGGGAGTGAAGGTTGATGGAGGAAACATGTGAAAGAGGAAAACAAAGGGGGGAGAGTGAGGGAGGGAGAGAGAGGAGGAAGGGGAGAAAGATAAAGAGAGACATAAATAGAGTGAGAGGAAAAAGCAAGGGGATAGCGGGGGAAGAGAGACTGAGAAACAGAGTACAAGGGAAAGATAAAGAGAGAGACAGAGTGGGAGGGTTTGTGGGGAGTGAGAGACTGAAACAGAAAGAGAGAGAGAGGGTGAGAAAGAAGCAAGAGCAGGAAGGGAGGGAGTAGGAAAGAGAAGGAGCAGAGAAAATAACTGGGAAAATGAAAGACAGAAAGACAAATGAAAGAGAGCCAGTCAGGCAGGATAGGAGCACTGTCAGTAAGAGCAGAGCTGAAGTGAATGTTAATATAAACAAAACCATGATATTAATATATGATGCATATATGAATGTGCGAGTGTAAAACAAGAGAGAAGTGAGAAACACTATAGTTAAAACTGACAAGAGTATGTTGGAGTATATCCTTTATCAATAAAGGATATACTCCTGTCACTCTGAAGTGTCCCAGTTTCAGGGGGAAAAAAAGCATTTTAAAAAGTGAAACTTTTTGGACAGCCATTAACAAACTTTAAAGTGAACCTGCAATGCAGTTACCGACAGTATTAAAGCTTGTGTGTTAAAACTGTACTTACCACATTGTTCCTGGAATGATGTTTAAGGTGTTTCAAGGCTCTCATCCTTCAAGTGAAGTGTGGAGCAAAAAAACCCACCTCTTATTTATAGCTGAGGGAGAAAAAGGGGTGGTGCCTCTGCTCATCCTCCTCCTCCCACTGTTGCTGTTATCAGAACTGACTGTGCTGGCCTTTCTTTCTTTCTTTCTTTCTTTCTCTCACGCACACATTTTTTCTTTCTTTTCCCCCTGTGCCCTTCTTTCTTCTTTTTTTCTTCTCATTCACACATCCCTGTGTACACATACATACACACTTTTGTATTACTTCTCTTTCTCCTTTACACACACACACACACACACACACAAACTACATGGCCCTTCAACAAACGTATACCTCTAAATAGCCTATACAAACAAAAGCTCTTGCTTTTATTCTTTAGACACAAACACGCGCACACCTTTTTCCCCTCAGCAGCATATTCTTCAAAAAACACATTTCAAGCCATCAAACAGGCACACGAATATACAACAAAATGTTAAATAAGTGATATGTAATGTACTTCAGAGTAGCTGTGAGTAGTTACACTTGTTTGTCTATTTCCAAATTTCAAATAATTAAGCTGCAGGATGTTATACGATGTCTGAAAGCTAGTGTGAAAAAGTGCCTAAAGAAAAGGAGAGAAAAGCATTTTGGAAAAAGAGCTAGGGAGGGAGACAGACAGGGGAGAGAGAATGAGAGGAAGAGGGAGGGGGGTGAGAGGTATGGGGGATGACAGAGAAATAGAAAGAGAGAGGTGTGGGGGAGGGTGAGAGAAAGAGAATGCAGCAAAAAAAGGAGGAAAAGAAACTGGGGGAGGGATAGCGAGAACATAAGAAAAGATGAGGTCAAAGAAATAAGACAGAAAGAGAGAGAGTAGGGAGGGGTGCACTAGAGAGTGTGAGGATTGCAGGAGAGAGGGAACAGAAGGGTGAAAGAGAATGCAGTGAAGGTAAGAGAAATAGAAGTAAAGGGGAATGGTGGAGGGTGAAAATAAAAGAATCATTATGAAAGAGATAGAGGGAGATACAGAGTTGAGGGGAGGATGAGAGATGGAGGGAGCAGGGTAAGGGAGGGAAAAGAAAAAAACAGGAGGAAAATAATTTTAACTATTGTTCTAGTGTTGATGAGTGTGTGAATGCACCTGGTGGCTATTTGCTAGCTGTATACCAAAGGTGATTTGAACCTCATTTGTTTCTTGATTATAGAAATAAGCAGAGTATTAAAATAAGACTTCCTGTAGGTTTGTTAATAGAGGGCCTGACCCTGTCACTTCACAAAAGCCCTCACCACTTCTGATCTGCCCATTCTAAAATGGCACACACCTGAGCGGATTTAACACTGTGTACGGTGTGAGGAGACTGGGATAATTTTTTAATTGCTGAACAGAAAATGGCAATCTATTAAGTAAAAAGAAACAAAGACAAAACATGACATTGGAGGAAAGTACTGAGAGAATGTGTGAGAGGAAAGAAGGAAGAGAAAAGGTGTGTGGGGGGGTGGCTGCTGTGGCTGTGAAGGAGATGAGATGAATGTGTGTGAGAGAAGGAAATGAAAAGAGCAAGAGGATAGAGGGAAAGATATCAGCAAAGGGAGGGGGAGAGACAGATAAAGAGAGATTGAGGGAAGCTGGGAGGAGGGCGGGTGCAGCCAGAAGTTGAGAATGAGAAAATAGAAAGAGCACAAGGGGGGAAAAACAAAGAGATAAGTGACAGAAAGGCAAAGAAACCTCATGAAAGAAGAAATGGCTGGGGATGTGTACATAAAACAATACATGGCCATGCCTGTGGGGAAAAGGGAGAATGGAACCAACAGTAAAAGTTGAGGAAAAGAAGGAATATGCTGGCTCTAATCCAGTCCTACATTTTTGAGAAAAATAAGAAACAAAAGCTCAAACTTGTCCACTTGCCCAGAAGTATCAGACTTCTACAGAAAAACTTTAAAAACACACTTGCACACTGAATAATGCACAAAGAATATTGTGCATTAAGTAGACTTTTTGTGTTCTGTTCATGTGTGTGTTTCTACCGGTTACTGCAGAGGAAATTTTTCTGGGCAAAAGATTACTCTATACTGTGTGTATTCAGTTACATTTCAAATCTCTACAGGGACATCGAGTGAGAGAGACTGCAAGTTCTCTATAGGCTCAATACACTTCACCAAAATAGGTGCTTTTGGACCAAACAGTTCTAGGGATTTATAAGAGGAACTACCCACTAGGGAACTCCCCCAAGAACTATACTGCAACCCCATTATAACAAACTCCTTGGGGGACGTCCAAATACTTTGTTCTACTGAATAGTTGATAATAATGAAATGGACCCACTTGTTAAACCAAACACTCATGTTATATGCAAAATTTTAAGCACATTCTTATCACAAGTTTTTCCTTCTGAGTCACTATTGCCGTTCACTGGCTGAGGTCAATGATTACGAACGGAGGCGATGATTTCTTCGTCTGTTATGGAAATGGAAGTGGTTACCGGTGTATTGTTGTCATTGTCCACCCACTGACTCACTATGTTTTCTAAATCTTCACTATTCAGTTCATTCATGTGTTGCAAGTTATTTATATGTTGTGCCGCAGGGCTGGGCAGGGGGTATAAAAACACCACCATATGCTTTAACTCTGTGTTACATTTAGTGGTATCAGCAGCCTTTTATTGATCTTTTGATCACCATTCTCAATAATTGTTAGTAACTGACACATAAGGTAGGCTAATTAAGCCTTTGTTTTATGGCATTAACACCTATTGTTAACTTGACTGAGGACTTGATTACTTATTGCTTGTCTGGTGGGAAGAGGAATGCATGACTCAGTGCGTCACTTGCCTGTTTGCATGACAGATGTAATTGCAGGAAGTGTTTATTTACAAACAGGTAGGCAAACAGTTCAAAAACATGAGACAAAGTCCTGGTCGTGAAACAGGCAATGGTCAAGCAAGGCACAAACAGAATGGCAGTGGCAAAGACAAAAGGCAGCATCCAAATGCACAAAACAAAGTCAAAACCAGAATGGCAATACACAGATACAAGGCTTGGTAATGTGACACACTAGGTACAACACGCATACTTCAAGTCTGTGTGTTTAGAGAGTCCTTGTAAGTGCACACTCTGATTTGTTCTATAATCTGGAAAAGGTGCATTATAATTAGTCCTCATGGGGCTGCACTCACATTGTTTATCTGTGGCACACACTGCGCGCTCCAAGCACCAAAGAATGTGGACATGACAGTGATTTTTTTAAGACTTTGACTCACTAAAGGCTGGGAACATTAATTTAGTTCATTATATGCGAAAGTTCATAGTAAGAGTTTGTTATAGTGGGGTTGAACTTCACTGTTGGTCTATTTGTCTGTGGGTTTTTTTTTTCCATTTATTAACATTAATGTTCAGAGCTGTTGTTTGCATGGCTATCATTTCACACAGATTTTTAAAAATGGTGGGTGCCGGTGCTGCATTGGTTTGATGAATCAACGTACACTTACATTTGGACCAAACACAGTACAGTTATGTCACTCATGGTTCCTCTTGTGCTGGGAGAGTACCTACCCTGAAGCAGGAGCTAAAAAAAAAAAAAAAAGTCCCTCAAAACCAGAGGTGGACAAAGTACCCAAGTTCATTATTTAAGTCAAAGTACAGATCCCACTGGTCAAATGTTATTCCAATACAAGTGAAAGTTGTACAGTCAAAATTTTACTTAAGTTAAAAGTACATTTTCTGTCAACGCATTGTTGTATTATTGCCACAACATACCGCATGCCTCTGAAGCAACGGACTGGATTCACTGACAAACTTGTAGAACCTGTAGAAAAAAATGCCTGGTAGAACGTTACAAAATGAAACAACTGAATTGACTAAGCTCTATTGTCATTTTAATTTTTATTTTTACACTCCTACCTACTCCTACAAAGCAGCATGGTAGTGTTCTAACACAGCTCTGGCAGTGTCAGAATCAAAAATAAGATGCTAGCTAATTTTTCTCTTTGGCTACTGGTAAAAAATGTGTAGTAGCTATAGCAATTATGCAAGGTCACATAAGCTACAATGTTAACATTACCAAAGACAGAAATGTGAATTCACAAAATGAACACATGCTGTGCCATCATGGTGGTTTAACGTTAAGCTAGCTAGTCAGTGAAACTCCACCTGACATGCTAGCAAATGCTTTTCAAACTCGAAATCATAGTCTAGCTAATGCTACTAGAAAAGAAAGATTTCTACATTGTTTGGCAAGATTATGCCAAAACATTTCTGAAAGAACTTCAGATAAGTTAATGTTATTCATATTAGCATAACTGTTTTTACATGCTAACTAACGGTGTCCGAGTTAACTAGCTATGTGTTAACGTTAGCCGTGGACAAGGCAATGGCAACTTGGCAGGCAAATCCATAGAAAAAGTCACTTGACTAACCAGGCTGCATAGCTATGTTTGCAATGTTATCGCTAGCTCTTAAAGCACAGACAACTTCATTGCAAGCTTTCTCTTGGAATAAAATATTTATATACCTCAATATGCTCCCGCAGGTTGGATGTTGAGTTTTTGTAGGCCGTGATGTGGTTCGTTTTCAACAAACGAAGCAAACATTTAAAACAAACATCTTTAATCCTTTCAGAAAACTGAAATATGGGTTCATGGGCCATGAGTGCGTACATTCCCAAGAAGAACTGCCTCCTTCCGTTCTGCCATCAACTGATCATGTTAAATAATGCTGCGGAGAAGTCACTGAACTTAATTTTATACAGTCTATGGACGAGATGTGACCCTCGTGATTACTGACAGGCTCTCTCAGTGTCACCCGCGGGAAAAAAAAAAAATAATAATAATCACGTTTTAGACAAGAAAAAACATCCACTTTCAAAGCCGCTTCATAGTAATGAAAACCTTGATAGAAATGTAGTGGAGTAAAAAGTACGATATTTGTCTTTCAAATGTAGTGAAGTTGGTCATAAGTTGCCAAAATTTTTTTTTTAAATACTCAAGTACAGACACTCAAAAGGTGTACTGTACTCAAATGTACTTCGTTACTGTCCACCTGTGGAGTTGGCTGCATGAGGAACTACTACCTTGGTCCAAATAGTGCCTGCATTCTCTAATATTAATTTCAAATCACGTATTAAGAAATATGTTTGCATTCACTTAAATGCTATAAGAGACCAATATGAAGACATTTTTGAATAAACAAATGATATGAATAATATATAGGAGTAATATAGAACCAAGCCAACGAAGCAAAATATAGAGGCAGAGGGAGGAATATTTTTTGATTTATTCTCCGTGTTGTTTCCGTGTGTGTGTGTGGAGGGACATGCGAGTTTATGGGAAAGCAACCAACGATGCTAGGCTTCATTTACGTTTCCTCTGAGTCTTTGTTCAGTTCAAATGGGTCCAATAATCACGACGCTGCTGCAGCCACATCAGATGTGAGAAAGTGTACAGAGCCTGCTTGATCCTGAAATGTTTGTTCAACACAGCAATTCACAAAGGAGTCTGATAAAACTGAGGCTGTCAAAATGGCTGCCGAACAAAAGAAAACTTTCCAAGCAAAGAAATACCAAGGAAATGAAATACCAAGAGTGTTTTGTGCAGGATGAGGGATATGTAATAAGCTCTTTTTTTCTGTTTATATTTAGCACGAGTCAGGAGTGAATCTACCACTTACTTCGAGCCCTCTGGTGCAGCTCCGTCTGTCAATTATTTACACCTTTTGTGAAAAGATTAAAAAAATCAACACAATGAAGAACATGTGAGGCACAGGAGATGTCACTCCTTATCTCGTTTATTTTACAATAGGTATGGAAGAGTTCTCACCCCCTTTTTACCAAACTTTCTGGCATCCTTCCAGACAGGGCTTTTTTATGCAGCCCAACAAAACCACTTTAAAAAAAAAAAGGAAGATTGCATCCAAGAGCAACAGGCCTTTATGTGTACAGTAACTGTAGTGTTGGTTGAAAGCCTAGAAATGTACTTGTAATTGGACAGCATGAATGAACCATCATTTTCTTTCAAGATGGATGTCACCTAGTTCACATTCGTCAATTAAAAAGCCAGTAGTATTTTTTTTTTTTTTACACAAATAGAGCGAGACTAATTTTTCACTGACATACACAAAATAGAACTGATTTGATTCATATGAACCCATTTTACTTTCTGGTTAACACTGCAGTGGGGATTACAGAAGCCATAAAAAAATGTTAAACTGATCATGCGAAATAAAGTCGATTATGTTCTGAAGTTACATTTCCAAATTTCAGATGCATCTTTCTTTCTTTACTTCCTTATACTCACTAGCCACTTTATTAAGAACACCCATCCATCCACCTGCTGTTTGATGCAGTTCTCTAATCAGCCAATCCCTTGACACTGCATAAAGTCATGCAGATACAAACAAGATCCCCCCCACTCTCGCTTATATCAGAACGCAAGCAATCAAAGGAATAGGAGAGACTTATTATGAATCTTGACTTCAACAAATAATTAACCCTGAAACAAGTAAAGAGCAGTGTTCTCCCCAGGGATTTCAAATAGCACCCTGGTAAACTCGTTGAAATAGCATTTTGCTTCTTGAAATAGCGACAAAATCCACCCTGTGTGTTTCATAAATACATTTAGTCAGTAAACAGGAAGTTGATGCGGGACAGACCTGAAAATGGTATACATGGTATAGAACCCCAAGCTGAAGTTTCGTACCAAGTAGCTATGATTTGTGGTTGCCAAGAAAAAGGGTGTTGTTTCGGACGGACAAATACAGCGATTCGGATGGACGGACAGACCAGTATGGACCAGTATGCCCCCCTCCTTCAGAGTGTGGGTATAATCAGGACCATCAGTTAATGTTCACTTCAAACATCAGAATGGAAAACACTGATCTCAAAGTGTGATTTTCTTTCACTGCGGCTGGGGTGTTAGTTTGAGCCAGATGGATGGGTGTTGGTTTGAGTCAGATGAATGAAGGTTTGAGTATTTCAGAACCTGCTGATCTCCTGGGGTTTTCACACACAACAAACAGCCTCTAAAGTTTACACAGAGAGAATGGTGCAATAAACAAAACACCGAGTGAGTGACAGTTCTGTGGGTGGAAGAAAACACCTCGTTGATAGAGGTCAGAGGAAAATGGACAGATTGGTTCAGGAAGCATATACCGTAATAACTCACTCTTTACAACTGTGGTGAGCAGAAAAGCATTTCAGCATGCAACAGCAGACAGAAGAGCACATTGGGTTCCACTCCTGCAAGTTCCTATTAAAATGGCTGGTGAGTGTACTTACTGACTTGTTTCCCTCCCTTGTTTTTTTATGGTTGTGAGAAAGGCAACATGACAAATCTGCAAGTTCTAACCCCTGGAATTATCACACTGGTTTTAGTTGGAGTGTAATGATCAAACAACTTGGATCGATGCATCCAATCAATCATCAAAACACAACCACAATGACATAAAAATTATTCATATTTTAAACAGACGTGTAAATCAGCTCAAAAGGTGATTTTCCTGTAACTCTGGTTAACTAATAGTACTCTAAGTCAATGTTTCCCAACTGATTTTTTTCCAAGTTTGAAACCAAATACTAAATAGTTCAGGATGTCGTAGTGTCCCAAATCCGGTAACTGGTTTGCCGTACACTTTAAGTGGAATAAATATGTTTGTGAGTAAATAAGAACAAGGCTTATTTTCTCATGTTTAACCCTCACGCGCATGCACACACAGTGTATATGGATCGATGATGCCTGCTGGAAGAGAAGAGCAGGGAGGACTGAGAATCAAGCTGCTGTGGTTTGTTTACACCTAATGCTAAAACTTATAGCATCCTAGCAACCTTCACAAAGACACTTTCAAAAAGCCAAAAATTCCTCCTTGCCCAGGCAAAAACAATACATGATTCAATCCCCAGATCTTTAACCAGCCACATATAAGAAAGTTGGACTCCATGCTCTTTCAGATTTCATCTGCGTGTTCGTGTAGAATGATGTCTGCAGCACCAGGTAGTTTGAGATTTCGGGGAACTCAATGGGTGGATAATTTCCCAACTCCTAATGAATTAATGACTATTTAAACAGGATAAGTTGATCAGCAGAGCTGGTGGGGTCGTGCATGTACAGATGCAAATAATTGCAAAAGACTAAAAATATACACCATCTTTAAAAAAAAAAATTAATCTTCACATTAAGTTAATTAATAGTATACCATAACTATTGTTTTTGTATTTAGTTACGGCTACAATAGGATCAAAATTTATTATACTAATGTCAAATTTACCAAGTAATTCTCTCTTTTATTGGAAAAATCTTTTGTTAGCGTGTAAGGATCTAATCCCATTGAGTGGTTTCTATATCCACTTCTTGGTTTTAATAACTTGCTTGTTTTCTGAACACAAACATGGCAATACAGTTCTTGTGTTAATGGACTAGACTCCACTTTTGGATCAATCCCTTTTGACTGAGAACGCGTGGTTTATTTTGGCTTCTGGCACATCCATACAGTTTTAAATACAACACCTACAATTAATAACAGGTTTTTTTTGCATTTATTTAATTCCTGGACTCCCATCTGTAACAGGGAGTGATGTCATATCCCATTAATACACTTTCTAATAGAATGGATGAGCCAAAATAATTGGGGGTCTTTTTTTAATGGGCCCCGACTCATTACAAGTATGAATAGCTGGGCCTTGAAGCAGAAAAGGTTGAGAACCCCTGGTCCAGGTCATAATCATTCATGAATTATCAGTAGACATTGTAGGACAGCAAATTCCATGGAATTGTTAAATGTTCTGGAGGACAACCTTCATCTGCAAAAACAACTTTCTATTAACTGTTTAATGATACAATCCGTTATTGTCAGATTATTCTCAGAGCTAGCCCTTTGGAGAATCTTGAAAATCTGCCATAAAACAATCGATTATTAAATGGCAGGGAGAGCGGATGGATGTGAAAGGAGTCGGGTGTGTTTTACTGCCTTATCTAGAACGTGTCGTGTTTGATTTAAGACACGAGGGCAATGCCACGTTTTTATTAAAGCGCTGCAGTCCAATGTTTCTACACAAATCAGCCACCTCTTTATGAGAAAACGACTTGCTCGCTTTATTAGAAGTGACAAGAAAGGAAAATCCATTTTCTGCTTAGCATAGCCAGAGGAAGCAAGTCTGGTTGAGAGAAAACAAAAAAGCATCAGCTTAAGCCTTTACTGTTAATGTTTAGAGGCCAATTCAATTCAGTTTTAACTGTACAGCACTTTTAGCATCAGACAGCAGCTTTACATAAAATTGGATGAAGATTTAGATCCCTAATGAGCAAGCTAGAGGGGACAGTGGTGAGGAAAATCCTCCAAGACAACATGAAGACGACACCTTCACACTCAGAAGGGAACCCTTCCTCTTGGTGAAATCATTGTAGTTACTGAATAATTCATTGTAAGAATATGCTTTCAGATGTATTTAACAATTATTCACTGAAGGTGAAATGAATCTCAGGGAATAATCAAGACAAAGTCAAGGTTATTTACCAATATTCACTGAGCCTGAGGTGGATAATTGTTTTAATATAAAATACGCAGGTCATTAAAAAAAAATAAATTTTTCAATCTACACCAACTTTCATAAAATCCTTTGTTTTGAAATAGATAAATCACAATTCCATCTTGCCTTTGAATAGTTTTAGACCAAACTTTGTAGCATCTTTAATGCTTTTAGGAACTTCATTTTCTGTCATCATTTCTAATTCTTCTTCACTTACAGTGACTAAGCAATTGGCAACCATTTTGTCGAGTCGCTTGAGGTGATTATTGAGAAGTCTGAATCTCTCAAATCAGCACACTCGATTTCAGATAATCACCTCCATATTTATACTAAAACCATACAAGCAGCTGTGGGAACACAGGGTTAAGCAACAGTGGTGCTTGAAAGTTTGTGAACCCTTTAGAATTTTCTATATTCCTGCAGAAATATGACCTAAAATAACATCAGATTTTCACACAAATCCTAAAAGTAGATAAAGAGAACCCAGTTAAACAAATGAGACAAAAATATACTTGGTCATTTATTTATTGAGGAAAA
>JAOBAM010000025.1:57351178-57364573 GCA_025212355.1 Notarius kessleri
AAACCGGAGCACCCGGAGGAAACCCACGCGGACATGGGGAGAACATGCAAACTCCACACAGAAAGGCCCTTGCCAGCCATGGGGCTCGAACCCAGACCTTCTTGCTGTGAGGCGACAGCACTAACCACTACACCACCGTGCCGCCCATGACTGAACATTTTTTTTTTTAATTGGTCAGGATGTCTAGATAGAATGTTATAAACTGACTGAAGACATTATCATTGGGCCTCTGCAGGAGATGGTGGCAACAAGGCCCCATCTGGCCAAGTGAAAACCTAAAAATGAGGCTGCATATTTTTAATCCCTGTGTAAAGACAAGGAAAGTTTTGATATAAAGTATATAGATTAATTCAAAGGTGAGTAACAATGGCCTATATCTAAGTATTGTTTAAACTTTGTCACTTTTTCTGACTAATCATCTGTCTGTGAGGTCGAGGAGTGTTCAACTGCTACCACTTTCAAAATGGAGATTTCCTTGTTGAATACAGAGGTGGTCATAACTAAACAAGAATATGAAACCTGGCACATGATACACTTTTTTTTAAAGAAAGCACATTTTTAAAATATAGTTATGAAGATAGATGATATAAACTAATGATTCATGTGAATAATTGAAAATAGAGGAGCTCACACAACTAAGATATCCATCTCCAAAAGTTAGTCTCTATGCAGAATGGACGATTTCATGGATACCACCATTGAAAATATTTTAACCAATCAGAAAAATCTCCCTGATCATTTCTGGCAATGCTCGGACGTCATTTGGGCACAAGACATGGAAGCTCCATATAGTGAGTAATATTTGAAGCTGCTGGAGATTTCATTAAAAGTTTATATGAAAAAAGTTTGAAATTCCATTTCTCTGACAAAAAAAGTGGATGGGGAAAGATACTGATGTTGCTGATAAATAGCAAGGGAAGAGTGAACAGCTGATGTACTCCTGTGTGACTGAATGGGGGAAGGTGACTTTTCATATTTATGTCCCTGGTACAAGTAGTGCTGCCATGACAGCCTGCAGACTGTAACCTTGCTAGACTACCTACAAACAGATCTGCATACAATCTAACTTACCTAAATCTGTTGAAGAGGCAAGTGCGCAAGTTTTTTCCATGTTCCTGGCAGCATAAGCATTCATTAGCACACTTGGCATGCTCTCGACTAATTCATGAAAAATTTCATTAAGACGTCACCAGACTAGCCTACCATAATTACCATGGTAGACAGGCCAACCCCAGCAGCAATGCAGAAAGAGGGTAAACAAACACTGCTTTACTATACAGGATTCATGTGAACATTACCTGAGGATGCAACAATAACAGAGGTGGAAAAAAAAACAAAAAAACAGCCTGCATTAATCCCCAAACTACAAACATGTAAGAAGTTCATGGATAAATGCCATTTCCCACACAGGGACAGACCTCTCACAGGCTGACTAGAATGGTCCTGTGTGCGCAAAAATGGCACATTCACAACTCGTGTGCTTGGAACATTTTAAAGAAAATTCATTCAAACAACTCGGATGCACTGGGCATTAGGAATACTGTACAAGCTAATGCTGAATCCAGATGTGGTTCCCACAATCTTCAGCCAAAAAGTGGACAAGACAAATGAGACAACATGATCAGTAGTACACAAAAGTTCAAAGAGTAAGAAAACTCTATAAATATTGTTCACTTGTGTGTAACCAATTGACATGGTAATGCTCATTTATCATGATCATTATTCATGGCATGCTTGTTCCACACCACAACATAAAGGGACACAACAAACATGAGTTTAACCAACCTAATAATTTATGAGAGAAAAAAAAAAAAACACTATGTCTAAAGAAATGTAAGTGAGCATAATGTCTGAATGGGTGCAATGAATGAATTAGTATATGGACCAATGGGGAAAACAGAGGAAAAGAGATAGAGATAAACAAGTGAGGTAGGGAAAGAAAGAAAGAAAGAAAATAAGCAAAGTGCCTGTGTCAAAGAAAACTCAACTAGATGCCTAAAACTGCCCTGCCTCTGAGAGAAAGGGAGAGGAGAACCCCTTTTATAGCCACACCCCAGGTACAGGTGCACTCAATATATTAATCAGCTTAACCAGGTCCAGCCCTGCCCATGCACTGACAGGGAAGGACCTGAAGGGGGCACAGGGGGGTCGTAACACCTCCCACTGTCAGTGAACTCGCTGAAGATCAGCAAACTACAAACATGGATCCTCCAAACTACAATTCCCAGAACACACAGTGCCCTCTGTCACCCACCTACTGAATCACAGTTGGCTTCCACTTCCTCATCACCTGTCCCTCCATATAAGCTCCCCTCACAAACACACCTTTGCGAAGTATCATTTTGTCACCAGTTCATACCAAGCCTTGTATCTTTCTGACTGCCTACTACATTTATGACCCTTGCTACTTTCTTCTCATTTTTCGCTCTTTGCTTTTCCTACATAATGTTGTTTGCTGATTGCCTGACCCTTGCTAGTTTACTGACACGGATTCCAGTCTCTTGATTTGACTAAAGTGCAAGTTCCACCAAAGCAGGATTTCCTTCCTGGACTACATCAGTGCCAGTGGAGTAAGCATGGACTCATCCAAGGTCTCAGCCATAACATCCTGGCCAACACTCAGGTCTATTAAAGATCTTCAACACTTCCTAGGCTTTGCAAATTTCTACTGCTGGTTCATCCAGAACTTCAGCATTCTGGCAGGCCCTCTAACCATGCTGCTGAAGAAAGGTCCCAAGAGCCTACACTGGAACCCAGCAGCAGAGGAAGCCTTTAACTGACTAAAGCAAGCCTTCACATCAGTTCCCATATTCTAGCATCCGGACCCTGCAAAACTATTCATCGTAGAGGTTGATGCGTCCACCATGGGAGTAGGGGCCATCTTATCCCAATGTTTCGGGGAGAAACAGAAGCTACACCCTGTAGCCGCCTTTTCAAAGAAACTAACTTCAGCAGAGATAAATTATGATGTAGGAAATGGAGAACTGCTTGCTATTAAACTAGCTCTTGAAGAGCGGCAGCACTGGTTAGAGGGAGCCACTCACCCCTTCATCATCCTCACTGATCATAAAAATCTTGAGTACCTCAGAAAGGCCAAGAGATTGAACCCACATCAGGCCAGGTGGGCACTATTCTTCACTTGCTTTGACTTTATCTCATTTTGTTCAGGTTCCAAAAATGTCAAGGCAGATGCTTATTCAGGGCATTCAGGCCATCCCACCACAAAACCAGTTCACATCCCATTGTTCCACTACAATGTTTCATGCAATCCATCACCTGGGAACTGGACAAGGAAATCCACAAATCACAGCCTCAAATTCTGCCAGTTCACCTCCCACCTGGCCTTTTCTATGTGCCAAAACATCTTCGCAGTAAACCCATCACCTAGGCACATACATCTCCCATCACAGGACATCCGAACAGCCAGCGTACACACCAGATGCTAAGGAACAGGTACTGTGAGAGAACATGTCAGAAATTAACCAATTCATTGCCTCCTGCTCCAAATGCGCTCAAGCAAATGTCCTTAGAGCCACCACCCCCCCACTGGCAAACTATGCCCACTACCCATTCCCCAAAGGCTGTGGTCTCACCTGGCTATTGGCTATCATGGATCTTCCTCCCTCTCAAGACAACACCATGATAATGGTAACCATAGACAGATTTTTGAAAGCCTTGAAACTTATTCCACTGCTTGGTATCCCCACAGCCTTTCAAACCACAGAGCTCTTGTTCCAGCAGGTCTTCCGGTACTATGGCATCTCAGAAGACATAGTTAGCGACCAGGGATCCCAATTCATTTCAAAGTTTTGGACAAGTTTCATGGAGAGACTGGGGGTATCCGTGAGCCTCACTTTCAGCTATCACCCTCAGTCCAATGGTTAAGTAGGGATAGCTAACCAGGAAATCAGCTGCTTTCTCAGGATTTATTGCATGCACAACCAGGGGTACTGGGCACATTTCCTGCCCTGGGCCAAGTATGCACAAAACTCGCTAAAACACTGCCACCCAACTGACACCATCTCAATGCATACTTGGTTATCAACTGCCCTTGCTCCCCTGGGATGACGTACCCAACCAGGTACAAGCTGTTGGTGACTGGTTCAAGCACAGTCAGACCATCTGGGAGGAGATTGACCAAGATCTGGAGTCAGTCTGCGCCAAGTACAAGATATATGCAGATAAGCATAGAGGAGAGACCCCCGACTTCCTCCCTGGTGACAGAGTATGGATGGCCACAAAAAAAAAATCTAAGGGAGACCAACACCTGCAGGAAGCTCCAACCTCGATACATCGGGCTATTTAAAGTCCTGCATCACATCAACAAAGTGTCATACCATCTCAAACTCCCTCCCCACAGCCAAATATCACCCATATTCCATGTCTCACACCTTAAACCTGCCATCACAGGACCCCTCACCAGCAACACACTGACCCAAGAACACCCCTTACTCAACCTTGAAGGAGACCCCATCTACCAGGTCAACAAGATCCTTGATTCAAGATGTAGAGGAGGCCAAGTTGAGTACCTGGTAGACTGGGAGGGGTACAGGCCAGAGGAACAAAGCTGGGTCAAATCCAAGGACATCCTTGACCCCCTTTTGAAGCAAGAGTTCCACACCCAGCATCCTAGCAAACCAGCACCCAGAGGTAGGGGTCATTCCAGAAAGATTGTAGCTTCCAGAGGTAGCTCCTTGGGGGGGCTCTGTCAGTAAACCCACTGAAGATCAGCAAACTACAAACATGGATCCTCCAAACTACAATTCCCAGAACACAGCACCCTCTGTCTCCCACCTACTGAATCACAGCTACCTTCCATTTCCTCATCACCTGTCCCTCCATATAAGCTCCCCTCACAAACACCTTTGTGAAATATCGTTCTGCTACCAGTTCATACCAAGCCTTGTATTTTTGACTGCCTACTACATTTCTGACCCTTGCTACTTTCTTGTTTCTCACTCTTTGCCTTTCCTACATAACATTGTTTGCCAATCGCCCGACCCTCGCTCATTTACAGACACTGATTCCAGTCTCTCGATTTGACTTTGTTGACTGTCTGCAATCTATCTTCCTCCATGCATACATCTGTAAGTGCCTGCATTCTCATATCCACCTTAGAAAGAGGTTTATTGTAAATAAACCTTAACTACACAAACACAAAGAAAAGAAAGACCACCTGTGAACAATTTATGACTACTTCCATCTTCCTACATCCTGGGCCCTAGGACCTAGGAAAGACAAGACTAGATAAAAAAGATTAAACAAGGAAAAAATTAAACCCTAGACAAGGAATGAGCTATTATATTATCCTTGCCTCTGATGTACTGGATCCAAAGAGGGTACTATTGGAAAATTAAACTCCAGTGCATAAGACACTGATTCTGGTTCCACATTCTATCAGGAAACACTAATGGGTTGTGGTCAGTGAAAACTATGGAACTTGGAGATGAACCCAAGTATACTTCAAAATGTTGAAGCACTAAAATGAGAGCCAGCACTTCTCATTCAATGGTTGAATAAGCTCGCTGATGAACATTAAATTTCTTTGAAAAATAACATACTAGGTGCTCCACACCATCAGTGCCCAACTGTAAAAGCACAGTGCCAGCACCCCTCTCACTGGCATCAACAGTGACACTAAATGGGCAGTCAAAGTGTAGGGCCATCAACACAGGAGCTGCAGCAAGTAGAGCCTTAGCATTACTAAAGGCTTCCTGACAATTTTTAGTCCACTCATACAGAACTTTGGGACTAAGGAGGTTGGTTAGGGATGCAACCACAGTTGCAAAGTTCTCACAGAAAGCCCAGTAATATCCCCTCATCCCAAGGAACCTCCGGAGTCCCCAGCGGGTCCGAGGCACAGGGAACTTACAGATGGCTTCAACTTTTGCTTCAACAGACCAAACCTGTCCACCCACCACCACCTTTCCAAGGTAAATAACTCTGGATTTCCCTCATATTTAGCCAGATTTATTGTGAGATTAGCTGCAGTGAGTCAAGTAAAAAGTTCTTTGATCTGGTCCAAGTGATTGGCCCAAGTGGCTGGCCCAAGTGGCACTATAAAGAACATCATCATAGAGGTATGCATCACAGCCACGCATCCCAACCAAGACCTGATTAATGAGCCTTTGGAATGTGACCAGAGCATTTCTGACCCAAAACGGCATGACTTGGTATTGCAAGAAGTGATCAGGTGATACAAAAGCAGAGAGCTCTTTAGCCTGAGATGTTAAAGGTACTTGCCAATACCCTTTTAAAAGATTACATTTACTGACAAAGGTAGCAGACCCAACACGGTCCACACAGTCATCACACTGCCGTAGGGAATTGGAGTCAGGTTTTGTAACAGCATTGAGTTTTCGATAATCAGTGCAAAAATGATAGGGGAGCTCCACACACTAAAATTAGGTTCAGCAAGACCATGGGTTAAAAGATAATCTCTCTCTTTACTCAGCAGTTCCCTTTTCTTTGGATTGACCCAGTATGCATGTTTTATAGGTGGGGCTCCACCAACATCAATATCATGTTCAATCACGGATGTACAGGAAGAAACATCATGAAAGAGAGAAGGGAAAGACTTTATCAACCCAATGATATCAGTTTTCTCCAGCTCAGTCAAGTGAGAAAGATGTAAATGTAACTGCTAAAAACTCAGTTTTTAAGGCAACCTTCCACAACCACTTGTGATGGACCATTCACCCCCTCTTCTAATTCCTCACTGGCAAAATCTGCTTCCCCTATGTCCTTACCTAAAAATAAGGCACAGTCTGGCTCAGCAGAGCTCTCTACAGGCATGGTGGCTATTAACCCAACAGGTGTAGGTGATACAGAAGAAAAAAGGCTTTAGCAAAGTGATGTGACAAGCCTGCCACTTCTTCCTCTGATCAGGAGTGTTGAATACATAGTTATGATCAGGCAGACATTTAACTATATCACAGGGGCCACTAAATTTTGCCTGAAAGGGACTATGCACAAGTGGTAACAATGCTAAAACTTGATCACCAGACTTAAAACTGCAGTGTTCAGCCTTACAGTTGAACAAGTGCTGCATCTTTAACTGGGATTTACCCAGTCGGCATCTAACTGCAGCTCTGGCTTCATATAGATGATACTGAAAACCGCTAACAATCTAAGATGTTAACTGGTGCTTCTGCAGTAAGCCATTCATCAGCCAAGACTGCTGTTGGCCCTCTTATGGCATGGCCAAACACCAACTCATTAGGGCTGAAACCCGTGCGTTCCTGAACCACTTCCCTAATTGCTAGACGTAACCAAGGGGGACCCTCCTCCCAATCAGACCCAAGCTTTATACAATAGGACTATAAAAGAGACTTTAATGTCTGATGGAATCATTCCAGGGCTCCCTGACTTTGTGGATGGTAGGCAGTGGATGTATAATATTCGGATTTCAGTTGTTGCAATCCCCTAGAAAAATGTTTTGACAAAGTTAGAGCCTTGACTGCTTTGCATGACCTTAGGTATATCGAAGATGGACATGAAATTAGTAAGGGCCTTCAAAATGGACTTTGTAGCGATGGACCTGAGTGGATAAGCTGCTGGGTAACGTAAAGATTGGCACATCACTGTCAATAAAAACCTCTGCCCAGCCTTGGATTGAGGCAAGGGACCTGCACAATTGATCAGAAGGTGCTCAAAAGGATTAGATATAGTAGGGATAGACTGTAGGGGAGCAACAGGAAGCTTTTGATTAGGCTTACTGGTTAACTGACATACATGGCATGACTTAATAAAATTAGACATCTCTAACTTTGGCCAGAAAAAACAGTGCACAATCCTATCATGTGTCTTCCTCACTCCAGTATGCCCAGTTACCCCATTATGAGCCAGTTCCAACACTGCTTTTCTAAACTTACAGGAAACAACCCGCACCACAGTGTTAGAAAATGTGTCCTGCTGGGACACCCACTGTCGACACAATAGGCCATCATGCATAAAATAACCAGATAAGTCATCCATAGCTTTCTCATTGAAAGAGGCCAAAGACAACAAAGGCTTAAGAGAAGAGTCAACTGACTGTTCTCTAATCAGTTCTTCTAGTGAAACCTTAAACAAATCAGACAAAGAACAAGCATCAAATTCATTAGAATCCAACATGATGGAGGTGGACTCACCATTAACCACATCCATGGGAGGGACTACTTCCATAGACTCCACAACTGCTTCCACATCTGAGTTTTCATTACTGCCAATGGAGTCATCAGTGGCTCTTTGTCCATAGGTGCAACCAGAAAGGTACAAAATCTGAGTCAACACCAAGGTCAAAACATTTAGCCATAGCACTAGTAACTGCACATGCTGAGAAGACATGAGGATGTCTACGTGAACACTCAATTTCCTGTGGTGCTCCAAGCTCAGACACCACAATAGAAAGTGGCACCATCTGAGTTACCCAAACTTTCCCTTCAGCTAGATCATTACCGCAGATAAAAGACACATCAGGAACTGGTAAAAATTGACACACCCCAACAACGTCACCATTGATGAGTTTTAAGGATAAGTGGACCTGATGTAAAGGCACCTGAACAGGAGTCATTTCAAATCCTCTAACCAAAACATGTGTTCCAGTGGCAGTACAATCGGAAAGAGGGAGTACACCAGCCAACAAAATGGACTGAGCTGCACCAGTATCTCTGAGAATGCGGACAGGTACTTTGTAACTGATCAGATAAAGACACAAAACCTTCTGTTATAAAGGGAGTGTGGTCAGAATCACCTCTGTTTTTAGTGACATTGGCAGTCACAATAGACCCTGCCTAGTCATCATGCAAACTAGACAAGTCTGTGTCACAAGATGTTATTAAGCCCACATATTTGAGAGTTTATCCTCATCTGCTAAGGGCCAGACAATCAGAAACTTTATGGACTACCTTCTTGCAGTAAAAACATGTAACCTATTACTTGTTAGTAAGAGGATAGCAGAAGTTAAATGAAGATAACTGTGGGGACTTATCCGCACCTCCAGGTTGCTCATCTCTGGGAGGATTTTTCACTCTAGCCTGATAGCTACCCCAGCAGCGGTCAGGAATACGTTTGTGTGTCAGCACATTTATCGGCGAGAACAGCAGCTTCCTCTAGCTTGCTCACCTCCTGCTCACTCAGCTAGACAGCTACAGATTCAGACAGACAATTCAAGAAGTCCAAGAGAACCAGTTGTTTTAAGTCCTCCCTAGATTCTACCTTCTGTGCACTGCACCACCTGTCAAACAAGCCTTCCTTCTCCCTAGCAAACTCTACAAAAGTCTGCTGCTCCAACTTTCTTGCAACCTCTGGTGATAAGCTTCAGGAACTAGTTCATAAGCATGTAAAATTGTGGCTTTCACCAGATCATACTGGGTAGTTTGTTCCATACTCAGAGCTGAAAGCACCTCCTGCACCTTTCCTGTAAAAACACATTGAAGCTTCAAAGGCCAGACTGTTTTAGGCCAGTTAAGAGTGGCTGCCATTCTCTCAAAGTGAGCAAAATATCTATCCGCATCCTTCTCCAAGAAGGGTAGAAGAAGCCGGATGTTTTTACCTACATCAAATACAGGCTGATGGGAACCCAGAGAGGTTAAGGAAGCTGATATAGGACAAGAAGACTGACCTTGTTTAAGGGCCATCTCTAACTCAAGCTTTTTGAGGGCAAACACATGTTCTTCATGTTCACATTTGCGTTCCATACACATGATTTCTAATTGATGTTCAAATTTGAGAAGCTCTC
The DNA here is from genome assembly GCA_025212355.1 of Notarius kessleri. Taxonomy (NCBI): domain Eukaryota; kingdom Metazoa; phylum Chordata; class Actinopteri; order Siluriformes; family Ariidae; genus Notarius; species Notarius kessleri. The sequence goes on from JAOBAM010000025.1 coordinate 57,360,900, forward strand.
TCTCTTGCTCAGCCTCCAGTTCCGTCTCTTTAAGTGCCCTAGCCTCACTGTCTTCTGCTTTTCAAGTTGAAGAAGTTTACCTGATGAAGCCTCTGCTTCTTTAAGGACCCCTTTTAAAACAAGCTGGTTTTTAATCACAATGAACAGGGTCTACAGTATTTTAGTTTCTTCTCCTGAGCTGTTATGAATAACTCAATGCTCAGTTACTTGCCAGAGTTGATCTTTAGTTAGATTCACCAGCAACTTTTCAGAAGAGCTGGCAATAAATTCTTCATGAGATGCCATTTCCAAAAATTTTACAAGTGACTACCATCTCACTCAGTACCAGACAAACACCACTAACATAGGGCACAAACTAGTAGTTAAGTGTTAGTTTACCTATTGCCCCAAAAGGCACCAATGCCACTAAAGCTACCTTAATGCTGGCTTACTTTATTTAGTAGAATGAGCTAAACAAGCATACACACAGTGAGGCACAAACACAGGTAACTAATGCTCCCCCCACACACAATAGGCCAAACAAACCGCAATCAAAAGTTACCGATTACACATAAGCCAACAATAGGGACAAAATACTAGTCCACTGAATATATTGCTCCAATAAAATCAGTATCTCACTCACATTCTCTAAAGACAACAGTAGTTTCAAAATTCAAAACCCAAGCAGAGGCATTGCCTCCCAACACAGTAACTTAATAACTTAATAGCCTACACGTTTGCTTGCATAGCCTAAAACCACCCTGGAAATAGGCTACACAAATGACAACAAATGTCACTTGATCTATAAATAGATCACAGTTCATTCAGTAACAAAGCAAAACACAACAAGTAATACAATGAACGCAAACCACAGACTTGGGGAAAAAAAAGTCTCACTGACCTAATCTACAAGCATGGACCAAAAATACTCCACATTCATCCAAGCGAAACTGCAAGCTGGTCGCCGCTGTTATCCGACTGCGTGTGATTAAACAGTACTCTGGTGACCTGGATATCCTATAAACAAAGCTAACTTACTTAGATAGTGTTCAGTGGCGTGCTGGCCTCGGGGAGGCTGGTTAACACTAAACTTCATTGCAGCATAAAACTGCATGAAAGCGTGCCTCTGATAGGAATATGTGACTCCTGAACAGGATTATCCCCAAATACAACAAACTAAAATAAGAAAGGTAAAATAAAGTGTTCTGATGGAAAGGCAGAGCCTAGCTGGAGCACTCTTTACCAGAAACTGATAAGCTAACTGGCTAAAATGACCAAAAGACGTTCTCACCTGGATGCTACAAGTCTATGATCACATTTTCACCTGTGAACCCCCACAATTATGTTACGGTGTGCTTGTTCCACACCACAACATAATAAAAGGACACGACAACAAGCATGTGAATTTAACCAAGCTAATAATTTATTTGAGAAAACAAACAAAAAAATAACACTGTATGTCTAGGGAAATGTAAGTGAGTATAATCATATGTCTGAATGGATGCAATGAATGCATCAGAATATGGACCAATGGGGAAAACAGAGGAAAAGAGATAGTGAGATAAACAAGTGAGGTGGGGGAAAGAAAGGGAGAAAATAAGCAAGATGCCCATGTCAAAGAAACCTCAACTAAGTACCTAAAAATACCCTGCCTCTGAGAAAGAGAGGAGAACCCCTTTTATAGCTACACCCCAGGTACAGGTGCGCTCAATATATTAATCAGCTTAACCAGGTCCAGCCTTGCCCGTGCACTGACAGGGAAGGACCTGAAGTATTTTGGGGATAGGGGGGTCATAACACATTGTCCAAAATACTAGAGGAAATCAGTGAAGAAATGTCGCTGGCACCATGGTCCATTTTGTCGAATACGGCCGTGTATTGTAAGTGATGTCACACTTTACAGAAACCATTCAGAGTTCTTTTAGGTATACAGGAATTTGTTTGTGGAATAGCCTACCTTGATCACTGCAATCTAGTCAAACACATGATCATTTTAAGAAACAGGTGAAACAGTTTTTATGGACTAAATTCCAAACCCAGTTTTATGATGTGTATATAATGGATATTTAATCATTTTGGTGCCATTTCTGTAATCTAGTTGTACTCTGTGATAATTACAATTAGCATATATTTGTGTTTATGACTTTTATCATTGTTTATACAATTTTGTCAATTTATTATTGTCTCTTATATTTTGTTTCCTGCTGTCATCAAAAGGACCACATTGGAAATAAGTGTATTTTATACTTTGTGTTGTCCTCGGTGCTATTTATACTACTGCATCTTTTACATGTATGAATTTTAGCAAATAAACTCATACCATACCAGCAGCTCAGGTATTTCTGGTAATATTTCGGGTATTTCTGGTACCTTTTTTCATACAAGTGCATCTTCCTGTAATGTTCACATGAATCCTGTATAGTAAAGCAGTGTTTGCTTACCCTCTTTCTGCAATGCTGTGGGCGTTGGACTGCCTACTACAGTAATTACAGTAGGCTAGTCTGGGGATGTCTTGATGAAGTTTTTCATGAATGAGTTGAGAGCATGCTAAGCATGCTAATGAATAGTATAATGCATAGTTTCAGCCTCGTTTTACAGGTAAAGCGTTCAGATTTGTCTATAAGTCAGGATTGCAGCTCATTAATACACTATTTCAGATGAGACAACGTCAATTTTTTTCACTATACCTTAGTTGACCTTTCACTTTGCCCCTTCAGTACTGAAGAGCTACACTCAGCCTTGTGCCCAAATGACATCATGCATCGACCTTCCAACAGGCAACATGGCAGCCTCCTGGTGGCATTAGAGCAGTGATGCAAAAATGCTCACAACTTTCTTATAAATGGTCAAACATACCTGAAACTTTTCTTACGGGTTCTCAGTATTACAAGCTATCAACCCATGTATGTATTTACTTTCCATTATCTATTCCTTTAACGTAAAAAGTCACTGATTTGGGTGGCATACAGAAGCACAGGAAACAGGAGCTGATATTCACACGATTTATTTTTCTTTCTCTTGCTGCTTTTCAGCTTCACTCACTCGCGTGTACATGTGCGCATGTGTGCGCGCACACACACACACGTGTTCGGTCAGGAGAGCTCTCCTCACTCTGCTGTCTCCCTCCTTTTCTATCCTCTGTCACTGTAATAATACACACACAATGTTAATTAATAACAGGCACATTTACTTTGCCACTCACCTTCCCTGGTCCTGCCCTTCATTCACAAACTGATGCTAGGCCATACCCCCACCGCCTGAGTCAGGCTGGGGAGCCGTCCAGCCTCCAGTGGACTCCCCCCCCCCTCCTCCCCCAATGGGACAGGAAGTCCTCCACTACCATCTGTGCCCCCAGCCCGCGGACCACCTTGAATTTAAATGGCTGGAGAACTAAATACCAACTGGTGATCCGTGTCTTGGCGTCTTTCATGCGGTTGAGCCACTGGAGGGGCGCATTGGTTTGAAAAGAGGGTGAAAGGGTGCCCCAGCAAGTAGTATTTGAGGGTGAGGACCACCCACTTGATGGCCAAGCACTCTTTCTCAGTGGTGCTGTACTTAATACCTCGCCCTCCACCTCCGTCATCAGCAACCAGAGGAGCCTGTTCAGTGACAGAATGTTCCTTCCCAAGTGCAGGATGAACAGACTCAAAAACTCCTTTGTCCCTCACGCCATCAGACTGTACAACTCCTCTCTG
>JAOBAM010000025.1:57793275-57804379 GCA_025212355.1 Notarius kessleri
TCTTTACTTCTGAGAGACTCAGCCTCTCTGGGATGCTCTTTTTATACCCAATCATGTTACTGACCTGTTGCCAATTAGCCAAAAAATTTTTTGCATTACACAACTTTTTCAGTCTCTTATCACCCCGTCCCAACTTTTCTGAAATGTGTTGCTGACAACAAATTCAAAATTGTCAGTGACTGCGCGAGTTCGTGGCAGCCTTCAAGCATGGCCGCCAGAAACTACAACTCCCAAGCGCCACAGAGCCCTCCCTCTCCTGAGTACTGATTGAGATTACACCTGTTCCTTGTTCCAACACCTGATATAAGCACACCAAACACTCCAGCTCATTGCAAAGTATCGTCCTGTGTCTGCATACCTGATCATACCAAGCTGTTGTTGTTTTGACCTGACCCCCGCTACATTATTCTCTCAACCCTGAGACTGTTATTTCCCTCTGACATCCTGTTTGCTGATCGACCGACCCCTAGCACGAACTTGACTCTGATTCTCGTCTCAAGATTTGGATTTGTTTACCAGTTTGTGACGCATCCACTCTCCCCTGCATTTGCGTCTGTAAGTGCCTGCACCCTGATAGCATACATCACCATCATGGACACAGCAGAAGAGGCAAAGCAAACTGCACTTTTGGCTCAAGGGCGCCTGTTAGGTGAACATCAGCAGATGCTCAGCAACGTTGATATTTACCTTTCTCAGCTCGCCACTGCTGTTTTGCAGGCCCTCCTGCCGTGTCCCACATCAGCCGGAAGCTCCACTACAGCCATCTGTCAACCAGACAAGTACCCTGGGGAAATGTCTGAGTGTAAGGGTTTTCTTTTGCAATGTTCTTTCTATTTCACCACTCTTACAGGAATGTCTGAACAGCAAAAAATCGCTCTGTTTGTTAACCTGCTTACTGGCTGTGCATTGTAATGGATCACAGCTGTCTGGACTCGTGGAGAAGAACCCACCAAGTCATATGATCACTTCGTCGAGCTCTTCTGGAGAGTGTTTGATCATCGGCCAGAGGGAATTGAAGTTGGGGAGAAACTGCTCACTCTATGACAAGGGAGAAGAACCATGGCCGAGTATGCGCTGGTATTTTGCATGTTGGCAGCAGGCAGTGGATGGAACAAGCTTGCACTAAAGGCCAATTTCTGTCAGGGTCTGGACCCCAGTGTCCTTACTGAGTTGGCATGCAGAGGCGAGCAACACACTTTGGACTCTCTCATAGACTTGGCTATTAACCCTCTGGGGTCGAGAGCTTCACCAGCGAAGCTTGGCAGATTTAGAATGCATAGGTCATGTATTTAGAAAAATATCTTCATAAGTTTTTATCATACAAGCATGATAAACATATTGACAGAAACTTTATAACATTTTCCTATGTGCCAACTGCCAAATAATATTACATTTTTAAAATTACCTTAATTAGATGAAACATATAACTTGTCACCTTACTCAGTCACACCAGAGTCGGAGCACTGAGCGCCCACTTACACATTTCATAAAAGACTATTCACATGGTAATGGAATGATAATCACTTTCACTCTTTTGGTTTTCATTGGTTTCTCTTTCATGGTGGGAACGCCCACCATAAACAGAATCAAATCTGTCAGACATAGTTTAGGCTATTTGGAGGTAAAACTTGTTTCAAGATGGCATCGGATATTATGCGCTTCGGATGATTCAGGACAGCTATTCAATTTCAGGACAGCAAATCAATTCATGATTTAATTCATGATTCAGGACAGTGATTAAATTCAATCTTGAGAACTGCAACACTGATGAGCAGTGTCTGAAAGGCAGTGGGTAGGCTAATGAAGGGAACAAATCTAACTCTACATGAGAACCTATCTACAATGGTCAGAATGACCGTGTAATTCTGTGAGGGGGGCAGGTCAGTGGCAAAGTCTACCGTTACATGTGACCATGGACGAGAAGGAACAGGCAAGGGCATGAGTTTACCAGCAAGGAGAGTTTTGGGTGTTTTACATTTAGAACAGGTGGTGCATGAGGAGACAAACCTATGGATATCAGATAACATGTTCTCCCACCAATATCTGCCAGATAATAACTGGTGCGTACATGTCTCACCTGGATGGTCAGACGACAGAGAGGAATGGGCCCATGTAATTAACTTATCCCTGCATTGAGTGGGTACATATTTACTTCCTATGGGACAGGACTCCAAGACAGGAGTGACAGATAGTTCTCGGTTGATCTCTTCATCTATTTCCCATCTAATGGGGGCGCCCACAACGGATGGGGGTAGTATATTGACTGCCTCCGAGGAGGCTTTGGGACTGGGATATATGTGAGACAGAGCATCTGCTTTAGTATAACGTGAACCGGGGTGATAAGAGATGGAAAAATTGAACCAGGAAAAGAAGAGGGACGACCAGGCCTGACGAGGGTTGAGCCATTTAGCTGACCATAAATATTCTAGGTTTTTATGATATGGTAACACGAGGAAGGGATGTGTAGCTCCCTCTAGCCAATGGTGCCACTCTTCGAAAGCTAATTTCATAGCCTGATACCGTAATTACATTCGGCAGGGGTCAGTTTGTGGGAGTAGACGGCGATGGGATGTAGTTTACAGGGGTCACCTATGCGCTGGGACAGCACCGCCCCAGTGTCTACCTCAGAGGCATCCACCTCCACCACGAAAGGCTGATTGGGATCAGGATACTTCAGGATGGGGGCAGAGGTGAAGGTTATCTTGAGGGCTTCGAACGCCTCCTGCACCTGGGGGTTCCACAAGAGTCTCTTAGTCTTTCCCTTCAATAAGTTTTACCAACCAAAAGTTATTCAACTTTTCCTGGGGAGCTGCAAGACTACTGAAGTTATGAATGAACTGACGATAGAAAATAGCAAACCCAAGAAATTGTTGGAGCTCTTTTATGGATGTAGGGACAGGCCAATTTGTTATGGCTCTCACTTTCTCATCATCCATAATGACACCTTCTGGACTGATGACATAACCTAAGGAGGAGGTAGAAGGGAGATGAAACTCGCACTTCTCTCCTTTAATGAGCAACTGATTCTCAAGCAGACATGTGAGGACGGAACGGACATAATGAATATGGGTTTCAAGATTCAGGGATTAGATCAAAATATCGCCGATGTATGCAATGACATATTTGCCAAGCATATCCCAGAGTACGTCATTAACAAAAGCCTGAAATATGGACTGGACATTGTGCAACCCAAAGGGCATTACCAAATACTTGTAGTGCCCCCTAGTGGTAAGAAATTATGTTTTTCATTTGTCACCCTCCTTTATACGAACTAGATTGTAAGCACTTCTTAAATCAAGTTTTGTAAAGATATGTGCTCCACCAAGTTGTTCTAGCACTACGGGAACTAAGGGCAACAGGTAGGAATACAGTTTCGTGACTTGGTTTAACCCATGATAATGAATGCAGGGCCGAAGTCCCCCGTCTTTCTTGTTGACAAAAACGAACTCTGCAGCGGCGGGGGAAGTAGAAGGACAGATGAAACCCTGTTGTAACGCCTCCTGAATATACTCCTCCATAGCTCTCTCCTCTGCCTGAGTAAGTGGGTAAACCCAAGATTTAGGTGGGACCACACCATCTTGTAACTCAATAGAAGTCATATTCTCTATGAGGGGGAAGTTTGGTAGCATTCTTTTTACTAAACACTTCTAGTAAATCACTGTATTCGGGGGGCACGGAAACTATGACATTGTCATTGGGGCTTTCTACAGTGGTAGACAACACCAGAGCTGTGGGAAGCATGAGACAATGATCATAACAGTAACTGGGCCATGAGAGTATTTCCTTGTCAGACCAGGATATGACGGGGTTATGTTTTCTGAGCCAAGACAAACCTAAAATTATTGCATACTCATAAGTGTTTAGTACAAAACAACTAATCTTTTCAGAATGCAAAGCACTGACAATCATATTAATGGGTTTCGTGACCCTGGTAACAAGTCCCTCTCCAACTGGATCCCCATCGACAATCATCAGTCTCAGTGGTGACTCCAGTGGCTTCACGGGAATCTGGAGTTGCTCCCCCAGCTCGGCATGGATAAAATCCCCCTCAGCTCCGGAATCAATGAGTGCTGAAAACATACAGACAGACTGAAGGCAGTGAACTGTCACAGGCAGGAGGAAGGACTTGGAGACCAACCCCTCAGTGGGTGCACTCACCACATTAGCGCGTGGAGCAGGCTCCACACGCTCTCCCGGGGTCAGTGCCAAAGTGCTGCATCGGTGGATTTGACAGTCATGTAGGAGGTGACCCGCAGCTCCGCAATAAAGACACAGTCCTTCATGGAGACATTGTTGCCTCTCCTCTGTAGACAAACAGAAGGAGTCACACTGCATGGGCTCGGGGGGTTCTGGCTCCTTAGGCATCTGGGTCAGCAGTGGGCACGGGCAACGAGGAGCCAGTGCAGCAGCTGGAGCAATAGGGGATCTACGCAGACCTCTCCCGTGCTTTAGTTGGTCCAGGTGAATGGCAAGGGAAATCAGCCTCTCTGGGGAAAGACCATCATCCTTGCATGCCATCTCCGCTAGTATGTCAGTGTTCAAACCATTGCGAAATGTAACCAGTAACGTCGGCTCATTCCAACCACTCCCAGCTGCAAGAGTGTGAAATTCCAAGGCGTAGTCCGACACTGAGTGATTACCCTGACATAAATGGGTGAGTAATTCCCCTTGAGAGCAACCACCATTGGTGTGATTGAACACAGCTTTGAATTCTTTAATGAAATTGTCGTAAGTGTCGAACTGGACAATGGGCCAAACTGCGGTAGCCCAATCTAAGGCCTTGCCCGTAAGGCAATGTCGTGAATCCCTGATGGGGTGGAGTATAGAAGCATGGCAGGTGGGAACTGAAGCTCTCAGAAAGTTTATTTTGTATATACACATAGCTTTTCAGCTTACTCTCTCATACACACACACACACACACACACACACACACATGCATTCTGGTCAGGAGAGAGTTCCTCTTCTCTGCTCTCCCCCTCCTTTTATGCTCCATCCCTGTAAAAAACACACACACCTGTACACATTAATTGACAGCAGGTGTAATGACTTAGCCACTTACCTTCCCTGCCCCAGCCCTCCATTCACAAACTGCTGCTTGGCCATGCCCCCATTGCCACATACCCCCACCACCCAACTCAGGCTGGGGAGCTGCCCAGCCTGAAGCTGACTCCCCCCCCGACGGGACAGGAAGTCCACCACCACCACCATCTGTGCCCCCGGCCTGTGGACCACCTCGAACTTAAATGGCTGGAGGGCGAGGTACCAATGGGTGATTCATGCATTGGCATCCTTCATGTGGTGGAGCCACTGGAGGGGGGGGGCATGGTCTGAACAGAGAGTGAAAGGGCACCCCAGCAGGTAGTATCGGAGGGTGAGGACTGCTCACGTGATCGCAAGACACTCTTTCTAGATGGTGCTGTACTTGCTTTCATGCATCGAGAGTTTACGGCTGATGTACAGCACAGGGCGCTCCTAACCCTCCACCTTCTGGGACAAAATGGCCCCCAGCCCTCTGTCTGATGTGTCAGTCTGTAAAATAAAGGGGAGAGAGAAGTCAGGGGAGTGCAAAAGTGGCCCCCCACACAGTACAGCTTTTATCTTAGAGAAAACCTGTTGGCACTGCTCCGTCCACTGGATCGAATCTGGAGCCCCCTTTTTAGTGAGATTGGTTAACAAGCTGGGGACATCTGAATAATTAGCTATAAAACCTACGATAATAGCCAGCCAGTCCCAGGAACTGTCTCACCCCCTTTTTGGTCTTGGGCCTCGTGCAGGCCGTAATCGCTGCAGTCTTGTTAATTTGGGGACGCACCTGCCCATGACCCAAGTGGAACCCCAGATACCATACTTGCACCCACCCAATTACACACTTTTTCAGGTTAGCTGTGAGACCCACATGCCTCAGAGACTTTAGAACAGCCCTCAGATGTTCCAGGTGGTGCAGCCAATCATGGCGATAGATAATGATATCTTCGAGGTATGCAGCTGCATAGGCGGCGTGAGGGTGGAGGATCTTGTCCATGAGCTGCTGGAATGTAGCAGGAGCCCCAAACAACCCAAAAGGAAGCATGACAAATTGGTGTAACCCAAACAGTGTGGAAAAGGCCATTTTTTTCGGGATAGAGGAGTCAAGGGGATCTGCCAATATCCCTTTGTTAGATCCACTGTTGAATAAAAGTGAGCAGCACCTAACCGATTGAGCAACTCATCAATGCGAGGCATTGGGTATGCATCAAATTGAGACACCACATTGACCTTTCTATACTCCACATAGAACCGACCTGTCGGTCTTGGGGATCAGGACCACTGGGCTGCTCCAGTCACTGTGGGACTCCTTGATTATGCCCATCTTAACTATGGCCTTGTGTTAGTCCTGAACCACCTTTTTTTTCTGTGTGTGTGTGTGTGTGTGTGTGTGTGTGTGTGTGTGTGTTCGGGCAGACGGTAAGGGCAGCTATGCACCACCACCCCTGGGGGCGTCTCAATGTGGTGTTCTATGAGGTGGATGCGGCCGGGTAGGGGTAAGAACACATTGGAAAATTCCTCCTGCAACTTTGGTACCTCTATGAGTTGGGTCAGTGAGAGGTGGTCTCCACAAGGGACTGGAATACTTTGAGATGTGACCTTTTTTATCTCTGGCCCCAGCTCGGCCTTCTCTGGAACTACCGATGCCAACGGCATGGGGGTACCCCCATTCCAGTGTTTTAAAAGGTTGAGATGGTAGATTTGAAATTCCCACCCCATCTGTTTGCCTCACCTCATAGTTGATGTCCCCAACTTGCCATGTGACCTCAAAGGGCCTTTGCCACTTGTCAACTAATTTAGAGCTTGATGTGGGCAATAATACGAGTACTTTGTCTCCCGGCGTGAACTCTCTAAGGTGCGTGCTCCTGTCATACAGCTGGATTTGACGTTCTTGTGCCTGCCACAAATTCTCCTGGGTTAAGTGCGTGAGGGTGTGGAGTTTTCCATGCAAGTCAAGAATGCAATGAATTTCGTTTTTGCTAGGCGAAGGTCCCTCCTCCTAATTTCCTAATCTCATAGCACATCCAAAATGCCACATAGCTTATGCCCATATAATAATTCAAATGCAGAAAACCCCATGGAGGCTTGCAGGACCTCTCGTGCTGCAAATAACAGGGGCTCGAGCCACTTATCCCAATTATGTGCATCCTCATTTACAAATTTCCGAATTATGTTTTTGAGTGTCCGATTAAACCGTTCCACTAAGCTATCCGTTTGTGGGTGATAGACGCTCGTGCAGATAGACTTAATCCTCAATAACCCATACTGTTCACACAGTGTGTGTGACATAAATGTAGGGCAATCTGTCAGGATTTCTTTCAGAATCCCAACCTGGGAGATAATACGGAAGAGCACTTCCGCAATACTGCGTGCTGATGTAGACGGCTCTGTGACAGCTTCTCCAGTCAATGCCACACCGGGATCTTCCTGTGACATACTAGTGCAGGACCCACTATGTGTTAAATGTTCCATCAGCTTTTTAAACCCTGGCCAATGTGTCCCCAAAATCAACAAGTGGGTGAGATGAGGATTAACTGCCACCTTTATTCTATGCATTTAGCCCTGGAATAGAATACAAACAGACACTAAGGGATAATTGTGAACATCCCCGTGCACATACAACACTTTCACCACTTGTGCTCTCCCCAGTGCCTCAGCTTGCACCAAGTATTGGTGAATTGAGGTCTGATTACGACCGGAATCCACCAACATGTGGTATGTATCCCATTTAACACTTACCAGTATGCGATATGTTCCAGCCTGATTGGGGGCAGTCTCTGGTGCATCAGGAATCTGGATCACCACTTCCACCTCCCTCGCGGAGCCCTGACTCTGGAGATGTTCTGGCTCCCCTGCTGCACCGGTGTTATGGGCATCACTCACCTGGGGGAGGACACAAACATGGAAGTGGGAGATGGGAGGACAGCATGGGTGCAATGGGCTGGCTGGGGAGGAGCCGGCCCCCACCTCTGCAGTGGAGGAATGGGGCAAGGATGAGAGAGGGAGAGAGAGAAGAGACATGAGGAGAGGCACCTTCACCTCATCTGTCTGCCATCGGAACTGCCGCCAGATGGTCCTCCACCAACTCGATGGCTCGTTGGAGCGATGCCGGCTGATGACACTGGACCCATTCCACCGCTCCTTCTGGAAGCTGAGAGATGAGCTGTTCCAGTGCCACCAGGTCAATTATCCCATTGGCGTTGCAGTCTTCTGCCCTCAACCACCACCTGCAGGCATTCCAGAGTTGTTGGCCGAATGCGAACAGCCAGCTGACCTCCTCCAGTGTCAGCTTCCGGAACCGCTGGCGATGTTGTTCCAGGGAGTGGCTGACCCACTGCAAGATGGCTCTCATGAGGTTGGTGTAGGTGAGCCAGCTGTTGGTAGGGAGCTGCTGCGCCTCGCCAGTTAGGAGCGGGAGGAGGCATGCTGCATGCTGCTTGAGTGGCTACCCCCATGTTTGGGCCACTTGCTCAAAGAGAGCAATGAAGGCTTCGGGCTCATCATGCGGCCCATCTTAATGAGGGTGATGTGAAGGGAGTCCATGGTGGTGACGGTGGACACCCCTGCCGATGCAAGTAGATGCCGGAATGCCTGGCGATCTTCCCGCTGGGCCAGCATCATGGCTTCAAAGCATTGCTCTTGCTCCTTTCGGAGGGCAGTCAGCACTTGATGCTGGTTCTGCTGGGCAGCAGCGAGGGCATATGTAGATGAGCTCTGTAAATGGGGAAGACTCCATGGGGTGGTTCCCTTCCATACTTGACATCCCAGGTTTGGCACCACTGGTAAATCCCTGATATGGGTGGAGTACAGAGGCACAGCAGGCAGGAACTGAAGTTCTTACAAACTTTATTTTTCTTTTCAGCTTCACTCATGTGCTGCTCACTGACACATACAGTATATGCGTGCGCGTGCACACATGGTCGGGAGAGAGCTCTTCTCTGCTCTCTCTCTCTCTCTCTCTCTCTCCTTTTATACTCCATCCCTGCAACAAACACACACACACAGTAATTGACACCAGGTGTAATGACTTCGCCACTTACCTTCCCCGACCCTGCCCTTCATTCACAAACTGCTTCTTGGCCATGCCCCCGTTGCCACACCATACTTTCATAAATACATACTTTTTTCCTGTTGGTTTTGTGATAGTTACTGATTGATCCACAGTACTTGCTGAACAATATAATTTATGAAGAATATCTGAATTTATAGTGAACAGAGACAGTGATTGTTTAAGTCTCACACTTTTGGTTGTAACTTACTGTCTTCATTTGCACTAATCAAATTAAACTAATATAAATTAAACTAATAGAAAGACGATAGTTTTAATTAAAAGCTGTAAGGGTAAATTCAGCACTTTGAGTTACTATAAAATTTAATGGAATAGTTAAGCAAGAAGGGTAAAGTTCAGTCTAAATTCATGAGAGTTAAGTCAACAATTATGGTCATAGGTAAACACTATCAGCTTATTGTACAGCATGGTGCAACACTGCAATTGTTAAATCATCACTCGAGTTTAACACTGTGGTTAAAGTGTTTTTGCAGCCCCTAAGTTCATATTTTTGGTTACTGTAGAACCAGAGCAGGTGGGTGGGAGCACAGAAGCAAAGCAGGCCAGAACTGAGTTCTCAGAAACTTTTATTTTTCCCGTTGTATATGTGGCTTTTCAGCTCATTCACTCTCTCACACGCACACACACACATGCATTCAGGTTGGGAGAGAGCTCCCTTTCTCTGCTCTCTCTCTCCTTTTATAGGGCACAGTCACTGGGGAAGACACAAAAACACAGGTTAATTCACGTCAGGTGCAGTGATTCTGCCACTTACCTTCCCTGACTCCGCCCTCCATTCACAGACTGACACTTGACCACGCCCTCGCTGCCACATATAGTTTTCCTAAAAAAAACAAAACAAAAGTAGTAGGCCTACTAGCAAAATAGGGGGCAAGTGGAACTTTAGTTAATGTCGAGCCCTGCTCTAACCAGTTTCTAAATTGGTTGAATACAAATAGCTGTGATTGTAGTTGCCTTATTTATTAGTTAGTTCATGGAGAGAATATCAGACTCACCACTTTTACTGGACGTGGTTTAAATTGTATTCCACATGTCAGGCTTTTACAGTTAGTTTTACTCCATTAACTCCTTTCGCACTCTCGCTGGTATAGAAACGTAATCCGCAAAGCAATTATTGGTATCCGCTGTTAATTGTTCATCATACTCCATAAAGCTGACGCTGTTCTTCTCTACGCCGCCGCTGACGATTTAACTGTGTGTTCTGATCGTCTCTGATACGCCACACGAGTGTTTCTGTGGGTTGTTTGATGACTCGCAGCCTTCCCATGATCCAGCAGACGTAATCGCTTTGAACGCGATTGTGCAACCTTTAACCACATACGTCTTTAAATGTATCGCATGGAGAACTGAAGTCATCGTGTGTAGCAGTGTAATTTAAATATAGCACATTGTGCAGCACTAGTGGAATATTAGATTGAATATTTGCAGACAAAGCAAAACATTCATTATCATATGATTTCTGCACAATGCAAAGCTCAGGCAGCGCTATCCCAGAGATCCTCATTTAGCCTGAGAATTTGTTTGGCTTGTTAGTAGATAAATACCGTAATGTTGTTTTTAATACTGCAGCTTGAGTCTGATTGGTGCACAGGTCTAATACGTTATTGTTTTGTTTCTATCGTAATAAAGTACGCAGGGGTGTGTCTGGTTTTAAATCCTCATGAATACATTTTTTAAAAAAACATGTCAGTATGGAGGTGTTTAATATTTATGGAAGGAGTCTCCAGTGTCAAAGGTAAACGTGTAACTTTGTTTTCCGACACCGGAAAGACTTCGAGAGACAGGCCTTTGTTGGAGATTTTTTTTTTCTTCTTTTTTTTCCTCTCTTATTAATTGATAGAGAAGAAAGAGACGCTCAATATCAAGAGAGGAACTGCTATCATGGTTATATGTGACGTACTTCTTTCATCGATGTTAAGAAACCTTTATTTCATTCGTCACATGCACACTTCAAGCACAGTGAAATTCATCCTCTGCATTTAACCCATCTGAAGCAGTGAACACACGCA
>JAOBAM010000025.1:57841247-57853322 GCA_025212355.1 Notarius kessleri
TCATTTAAAATTAGCCTCCCTTTATGGATATTGTGCACAACCATCTGTCTGTCTAAAGTTATGGGTAAGGAAGGGGTTGTAACCAATTTTATGGGTTGACCAAGGTTTTGTAATAAATCAAACATCACAGCATGGCATTACTCAAAACAAAGCAAGATTCCATCTATATTGCTAAAAGTTAGGGTTATATGGTAATATGGTTACTGACTACAGAGATCATAGGCAGAGTGAACGTTCACGCCTCGGTTTTACCAACAGAGTTAGGCAAAATATCAGTACAGGCTAGCTAATTTTAAATGAATTAACTGCAGCAAAACTTTCCCCAAATAAAATATGCAGAGCAGGGACGTGAATGTGTGTTCTTGGATTAAAAGCCCTGTGCTTTCACCATTACACTATTATATAGCATACACAGTGTGGCTTTTGTGCCACTTGTAAACTGATGAAATTTTTTATGCCATTACCCTTACACAGCATAATAAGTTTGAACACCACTCATTTATGCTGATTTATGAATATGTTAGAAACATGATAAACTGTGGCAATTTTGACTTGATAAAACACCCTTTTGTGTGCAGACACAAACATGCTCACAAGCAGTGAAAACATATATAAATCAGTTAAGTATAATAAATAAATATAATGCTATTTAAAAATGGAGGGTTTGTTCAGGATGTCCTGTCTCACACAGTGATAGCGACGAGTCTCTCTAACCAATCAGTAGTCCGCAGTGTTTTCACAACACCTTTTGAGATTGCCTCAGCTCGCTTGGAACCTTGACAGAGGTGATTGTTATTGTCTATTTAAATAATAATGGCTGGCTTTGAGTGTTCCATCAGGTATATTCCATTCAGCTAGCATGGTATTGAACAAGTCGAAGACAAGTTCCATTCATGCTGGCTGAATGGAATATATCAGACCACAAAAAAAAAAGCCAGCAAATATTATGATTATAATACATACACTCACTCTTCATATCAGCATTCTCGAAGGCCAATGCTAGCTTATCCGCAACTCTGTGCAATTAGCGTGGCAGTGCAGTCACCTTCCAGCCTGTGTAGTATTCATCAGCACAGCAGTGAAGTCACCTTCCAGCCGGTGTTACATTCAGCAGTAGTATTAGCGAAGGCCAACGCTAGCGCAGTCAAGCCAGTGCTAACAAGCACTATTAGCACAGGCTAACAACCAAGAAACTAAAATTTCTGTCTTTAGACTGTTCATTTCCTCATGTAATTTACTTTACTTTTAAAATCAACATCGACAACTACACACAACAGAGCTACCTGGCAGCCAAACTTCTCTCAGAATCTTCCGTATTTAATGAAGCAAACCTGGCGGCCATGTTTGTTTACAAATGGTCTCAGTCACTTGCTAGTGCGGAAGTTTTACATTTCCGATGTGTCTCTTTTCTAGTTTTTCGATGTCCATTGGTCTGTTTTTCTCTTGTAAACATGCGTGAAAAATCTCTCATGAAGTTTTGGGAGCCTTTCGGGTGTTCAGCGCATCTTTGTTTCCTGGCGAATACAGAAATGGTTCTGTGCGTCCACGGCAGAAAACTCATTGAATTTTTGCATCAACTCCGATGTGTGACGTCATGTTGTCTTGACAACCATGCAGTATCTCCATCAGGTAGAGTGATGTAATGCACATAAGATAAGTGATCTGCTAACAATATCGCATGCTATCAAACCAAACGAGTGAAACCCGCTAGAAGGGAATAGAACGTTTTTATTCCGTGGAAAAAGTGTTGTGTATATAATTTCCTGATATTTCACCTTCAGTGAAGAACTGTTAATTACCCAATCTCTGCTCTTCTGTAAAAAGTGTAATCCAGTTTGTCTGCTGGGAAAAGGTGTTTCTCTAAATTATCCCAATATAAGATTAAGTTTTAAAGTTGATGAGCTAAAAGACATCCTGCCTTTTCCACACGTTCTTAAAGATATCTTCATTTATTCTGCTGATAATCACTGCACGAAGATTTCAGCCCCCGCCCAGAGCAATTCTGCTGGTGTTTATGGAGAGCTGCTGCTCCAACTGTTGTATACAACCCAGCAGTCGTTCTATTTACTTGCTTTATTCCAAGATAAAATGACTTCGTTTCTTTATGGTGATCATTACCTCAATAACCACAAACATTTATCTGCCAGTTTATATTAAAGGAGAAACAGATTGAGAAGTCGGGATTCTGTTCTGATTCTTTCTTCCCTCACTAGTGTTTTGTCTGGGGGATAAAAAAATAAAATAAAATAGAAATAAACAGACACAGGAGTATGAACATTGTTTCCATGGAGAAAAGAACCTCGAGACTGATACAGCCAGCTTTATTCATGAAACATTAACACTGAAGATGTTTTCGAGGGACAGAGCTTTGGAGCTGGAACAGTTTCAGGATGGATCCACTAAAGCCAAAAGGATCCATTTCAGATTCAAAACAGTGGAGTTCACCGATCTCTCTCTCTCACACGCGTCACTCACTAGATTTCTCTCACTTGGTTCAGCTACATTTTTACCAGAGGTGGACAGTAACGAAGCACATTTACTGGCGTACTGTACTTAAGCACACTGAGTATCTGTACTTTGAGTTATTTTTTGGAAACTTATGACCAACTTCACTACATTTGAAACACAAATATTGTACTTTTCACTCCACTGCATTTCTATCAATGTTGTCGTTACTCGTTATGAAGCAGCTTTGAAAGTGGATGTTTGTTTCTTATCTTTTCTAAAACGTGATGTTTTTGCACAGGGGATACTGAGAGCCCATCAGTAATCACTCGGGCCACATCATGTCCACAGACTGGATAAAATCAAGCTCAGTGACTTCTCCACAGCATTGTTTAACATGATCAGTTGATAACAGAATGGAAGGAGGTGGTTCTTCTGGAGAACACACACACAAGCGGCTTTACCTAGAAGCCATGTTTCAGTTTTCTGGAAGGATTAACCGAAAACGAGTCACATCACAGCCGACAAACACTTGCTGTCCGACCTGCGGAAGCATATTGAGGTATGTAAACGTTTTATTCCAAGAGAAAGCTTGCAGTGAAGTCGTCTGTGCTTTTAGAGTGAGCGATAACATTGCAGTAGCTGTGCAGTCTGGTTAGTCACATGACTTTCTATGGATTTGCCCTCCAAGTTGCCATAGCCTTGTCCGCAGCTAACGCTAACACATGGCTAGTTAACTTGGACACGGCATGTAAAAATGGAGTTACGCCAACATGAATGTTAACTCATCTGAAGTCCTTTCAGAAACGTTTTAGCGTAATCTTGCCAAATAAACAGAACGTAGAAATCTTTAGTAGTGTTAGCTATCCAGTACGATTTCGAGTTTGAAAAGAGTTTGCTAGCATGTCAGGTGGAGTTTCACTAGCTAGCTTAACATTAAACCACCATGATGCACAGCATGCGTTCATTTTACAAATTTACATTTCTGTCCTTGATAAACAGCGTTAGGTTTTGTAAGTTGTAGCAATAATACAGCGATGTGTTGACAAATGTACTTTTAATACTTAAGTATTTTTAAAGCAAATACTTCAGCACTTTAACTTAAGTAAAAGTTTGACTGGAGAACTTTCACTTGTCTCAGAGTCACATTTAACCAGTGGGATCTGAACCTTCACTTAAGTAATGAAGTTGGGTTCTTTGTCGTCCTCTGGTTTTTACTGACTGCTCTTTTAGAACGTTTGATATCTCAGCCGTGTGTGTGAAATCCAATCAGTTCTGATCTCCACAATCACTGATACAAGAGACCGGCTTGGGGAATCCACATATATACCTGCAGACTCTGCGTCACCACATCATCTCCCAGTCTGCACAGTATTTTCTGGGTTTTTTCCCCCCCCAGCCTAATGAGAATTTTATTTTTTTTTAAAAATCAGACGTAAACAGGACTGAGGGTGGGTTTCAGTTTAATGGCGGTCATATCAAACAGAGCTATACATTTATTTGCCTTTCTTGGCCTTGATCTTCCTCAGGTAGAACTCCAGTTCCTTTCCCTCGAGAACGTAGCCATCAGCTCTCCCGCACTGTCCCGGTCTGGAAGAAATGCATGCTGGGAAAACACAGAGGGGAAAAGAGGAGCCTGGTCATGATACCTCCATACAGAACTGGTGTAGATTTTACTTTCTGCAGAATGTTTACAATCAGAGAGTGGCAAGAGTTCGTCACTGGTGTCAGTAGCAGAACTGGAGGTTTCATCACGAGTGCTGAATTACAGGAAATAAAACCGTGTGGGATTGAGTCAAGTCTCACCGAGCAGCTTGCCCTGCTGGAACTGCTCGTCCAACAGAGGACTGATCTTGCTGTTCTTTCTGCGCTTGTCAAACTTCTTCTGCACCTTCTTCGACCTCTTCTTGTTCAGGATGTCCTCCTCTTCAGGGGTCTAACAGGACACAGCACGACATGCTCACGTCATCTAATGCATCATTCTGCTCAAATCAGTGACTCGGACACTAAGAGTGGTGTTAAAAAGTGACTGCAGCGTTTAATCACTGTAGAACCAGATGTTTAGGTTCTTGCTCATGTTAGACAGTTCTAAAGAGGTTCTTATATCTGAGAGCTTTCCCACTTCAGTCTTTCTCAGAGTGTTCGACTGCATCAGTCACTCAGGAGCAGAACTGGACAACAATCTCATCACAGAAAGACCATTTAACACTCCACACCAACCTCACACACTCCTCTACAGCCCGACTAATCCCCAAAACATTTATCCCCGTGTTATTCACATGCAGCAGATTGTGTACTTAATGTAGATTAAGTCATGTGTTCTGTCACTAGAGGGCAGCGCCGCTCAGAAATCATGCCTCAGTATGAAACACTGTTTAATGTTCAACCTAATTGTATATTTAATATATAAATAAACTTAAACACTTCTGATACTGATGTACAGAATAAACAGCTGCGTGGCTCAAGTGAACACGTACCAGTTTGGCGCCCTTCTTGCGTCCCAGAGGCAGGGCGTAGTGAGATTCATACCACTGCCTGAAGGGGGCACTGTCCACCAGGATCACACAGTTCTTCACCAGGGTTTTGGTCCTGACCAGCTCATTATTGGAGGCATTGTAGACCACATCAATGACCCTGGTCTTACGGGTGCAGCCTGAAACCATCAACACACCACATTCCACACGCCATTAAATTAACTTCTACACACAGTGCTCTGAACACGACTTACTCCAAAAACACTGGCCTCTCACACACAGCAAAGCAGCTGTTAAGTGCCAGATTGAGGACACTGAACATGATGTAATTCATCTCTAACAGCTCAGTGTCCTACGAGTCAGGATAAAACACGACAGTTAAAAAGGATTAAAAATGGATTGCTTCCATTACTGATAAAGCTTCGAGTCCGGCCTTAAAACCAACCGAGAATCTCCCTAAAACAAATTCACCCTGTGGAACTTGAGAGAAATAGTTAGTCTGCGATTCTACTAGAGGGCGGAATAGAGCAATAACCTCAGGGCCAAACCCTCAGCTACTCTAACTCATCAGTGAGGAATTACATCTAAATGTTTACGCTCTATCTGCATCTCTCCCCACAAGAACTTAAAGTTCTTACAGTAGTGTTGAGATTGCGTTTCTGATCCACCAAGCTGGTTTTTTTTTTTTTTTTAATTCGAGCCCATGTGACTAACATGGCTGCTCACCTCAAGCGAGCGTGATGTTCCTGAGCTGTGGTGTTTGATGTATGGAAGGTTTAGGAGCTGCAGGTCTTTTCTCAGAGTTGGAACATAAGTGTCTCTCACACACACTCAGTAGCAGAACTGGACATGGTGTCATCATCGAAAAGACCTGCAGGAATAAACTGAACGATCATCTCTCACACACTTACACTCAGAGCCCCAGGAGAAGTTGCCCACATCGAGTCGAAGTGCACGGTACTTCTTATTCCCACCGCGAACCCTCACCGTGTGGATGCGCTTTGGGCCGAGCTAGAACAAAAATAAATAAATAAATAAAATTAGGGAAAAAAACCACACAAAGTTAACTGTTCCACAAACCACACCCACATCATCATCAGTGTGTCCATGTGTCAGTGTAACTATGACTGATCCTAACATCGGAAGGTCCAAAGCTTTGACCAAAACGGTCAAATACAGACCGACCTAAGGACGTGTTTACATCACTCACATGGACACCATACTGATCACCATGACAGCACACCACCACAATACAGTAACCATGGAGACAAAAGCACGAGTTTAAAGACTACCAACAGCATCATAACATAGTCCTGAACAGGAAGTCCTGCTGAGTGTTTTACTGGATTAAATCAAATCCACATCTAAGAGACACAGAGCGTCCTGCTGTTCAAGTAGCACGAGCAGGGCACGCTCGGTTCGGATTTCCCTTCAGGAAGGAGTAAGTGAGCTTTAACGCTGCAGTGGATTTATTCTTTAACTGTGGAGAAAGGGAATCACTTTATAGATTATGGTACCTGAAGAGGAACCACAGCATTACAGAACTAAAGACTGAAACACAGAACGTGGTTCTGTTAATATGGGTCATAAAACGACTGAGTCACATTTTAGTTGGATAAACGTCCAGAAAAGTGTGTTGAGTTTTAGTCACAGTGCACACAGTCAAGATCATTCCTCATTACACTACAATATGGTGATCAGATCAGAAAACACTTGGATTTAAGATTTTATATTTTTTTTAAAGATGAACTCAGATTTTAATAAGTTTACAGACTTCAGTCCCAGAGGTAATAAAAGTGAACCACATTCCACACTGATCTCAAACTCACCGAATCCTAAAGAATTAAGGCGTGTGATCTGTGACTGCAAACTTGAGCTGAACAACAAACCACAGTGTAGAACTGGGTTAACTGAGCAGAACTTTCAGAATCATCTTTATTGGCCAAGTTCGTTGACGCACACAAGGAATTTGGTTTCAGCAGTTAGTGTCTCATTAGTGATGCAAGAAAAAAAGCTTAAAAAGTGAATAAATGTAACTGATGTATATGTAATAAAAAGTACATGTACAATATAGACATTACACCAGCGTTTCTCAACCTTTTTTCAGGTCACGGAACCCTTCGGAAGTGTGCAAGTTCTCAAGGCACCCCCATATAAAATACACGCAGTCACGCTGACCCCGGCAGTGACGTTGTGACATGGGAAAGGGGGCCGTGAAACAAATTTGAATGATGCATGAGGTGGTGATGATCTGCATTAGTGTAACTATCGTTTTTTGGAATTTTAATTCATTTTATTTATTTCAATGTTAGAATATGTAATTTTTTGACGGTACCCCGGTTGAGAGAGGCTGCTCTAGATCACGCCAAGATACTGGCGTACAGGCATCACGCCAAGTTGAGAGTGGACAAAGAACAAATGACCAAAAATAATACTTGAAATAAGGGACTGCTAAACCACCATCCTCCCTACTCTGTAAAGTGGAAAGTTTTAAACGTGGCCGCTTTTTGTTCCAAATAAACTTGGAGATATTGGAGTGGAGTGTCTTCCAATAATTGGCCGGAGGGCAGGGGGAACCATAGAGCTAACAAAATTAATTCTAGGTAAAATGTTAATTTTAACCATTGCAATCCGGGACCGAAGAGAAGCAGGGAGAGTGGTCCATCTATCCATATCTCTCTTAACCTTCTTATATATTTCTGAAAAACTGTGGGATGTGATGCGATTCAAAGAAGGGAAAATCTGAACACCAAGATATTGAAAGTGCTGGACAACAGGGATATCAGCAGGAAAAGACATTGCTCTTGCAGCATTGTTAAGGGGTAAAAGAGCTGATTTGGACCAGTTAATCCTAAATCCAGAGAGAGAACCAAACCCTCCACACACTGACACACACTGCAGGTATTGACTGCATTGGGTTTTCCATAAAGACTAAAATGTCATCTGCAAATAGAGCCACTTTTGTATTGTGGATGGAAATGGGCCTAATGTTAGCTGACTGTCGTATCATCTGTGCTAGAGGTTCAAGGGACAGTGCAAAAAGCGATGGACTCAAGGGGCAGCCCTGATGAGATGACCTGGAGACAGGGAATGGGGTAGAAAATAAATGCCCAGTCAGTATCTGAGCTGTGGGGTTAGAATATAAGACCTGAACCATATGAATAATTTTTTTTACCGAAACCCATATGCTCTAAAACAGACCACAAAAAGGACCACTCTAGCCTATAAAAGGCCTTCATGGCATCCAGGGATAACACAGCTAATGGTGTTTTCATGCTAGATGCAGCGTCAATTACATGTAGAAGTCGTCTGACATTGTCAGAAGCGAGTCAGGATTTAATAAATCCTGTCTGATCACAATGGACTAACAAGGGCATGTGTCGTTGAATACATTGAGCAAGTAATTTAGCATATATTTTAAGATCTGAGTTTAATAAACTCAGAGGTCTGTAGCTAGCTCAATCTATGGGTCCTTTATCCTTCTTTAAGAGCAAGGACACAAGAGCTGTATTAACATCTCTTGAAAAAGTACCCCTTTCAATTGATGCTGTTATCATTCCTAGAAGTAAAGGGCCTAATTTCTCCCAAAATGGTGAATAAAACTCAGGAGGTATTCCATCTATGCCAGGAGATTTATTTGTCTGCATGGAGAGTACTGCTTCCTGCAATTCCTCCAGCATTATAGGGTGATCAAGACTCAAGGAATCCCCCATTGCTAATTGTGGCAAATCAAGCTGCCTAAGAAAGTCCTCACATCTTTTCTTATCCAGTTGAACCTCTGATTTATATAACATGGAGTAAAAATCACGGAATGCCAGATTAATTTGTTTAGGACCTGTTGTAATGTTGCCACTTGCAACTCTAATAGCAGGAATGTCTGCAAAGCAGTCATTGGATCTGAGTTTCATGGCCAGTAAATGACTGGGCCTAGAGCCATGAAAGTAATACCATTGCCTGGTTCTATGTATTAAGAATTCTGACTGTTGTTTCAAAATGTTATTGGTATCTTTCTTAACAATGTCATGTTGGGTTTCTACATGTTCAGAATAATTATTCTGCAAAATTAAACTAAGACGAGACAATTCTGCTTCTAAAGTTTGCAATCTAGCAGATTTTGCCTTATGCAAATTAGAGCAAAACCTTATTGAATTACTTCTGATAAATCCCTTTACTGCATCCCATAATATCCTCGGATCCTGTCTTGAACCAACATTAAAAGAAAGGAATTCATCTAATTCAGTAATGAACTGTGCTTTGTATTGCTCATTCCTCGATAATGAGGAGTTGAAGCGCCACCTAGCTGCCTGCTTAGTTATGCAGCTAAGAGTAGTGTGACACAAAACTCCTTTGTGGTCAGACAGGGCAATAGGAAGTAACACCGCAGTGTCAATGGTTTCAAAGAGTTGTGGGGAAGAGAAAAGAAAATCAATTCTTGAAAATGATTTGTGTCTATGCGGGAAAAAAAGAATAGTATTTCAAAGTAGGATTAACAGATTGCCATATGTCTATAAGACTCAAATTTGTCACCCAAGATTGCAGGGCTGCAGTAGCCTGTACTTGGTCTCCAGATGCATTTGGATTGGAACGATCAGAATTTGCATCCAAAACAACGTTCATATCTGTCCCAACCACAATAGAATAGTCTGTCAGTTCCAGCATTTTTTGCATCAAGTGGTCGTAGAAACCTTATCAAATTTGTTTGGAGCATAAACAGAAGTCAGGGCAATTTTACTTCCATATAAGTCTACTTTAGCAATCGCTATTCTACCCGTTGTGTCTGCCCAAATGTCCAGCACTTTGATCGGGAGACTACACCTAGACACCACTGCTACTCCCCTAGTCTTTGTGTTGTTAGACGAGGATGCAATAATATGATAGAATTTATTTGCAAGACATTTGGAATCTGGTTCTATCAAGTGAGTTTCCTGTAAAAGCGCAAGGTCAGTTTTCTTATCACGAAGTAACGTGAACACACTAGCTCGCTTATGTGGAGCATTCAAACCGCCACAATTCCAAACTAAAATAGACAGATCACTCATCATATAGCCCCTTTCTCATATGAAAACAAAATAATGATAAAAACTGGTGACCTTGGCAACAACCATTTCCAATGCCTTGGCATAAATACACAGACCGTTTCTCTCCCCTGCTATGTACATCTTTACCCCTCACATCCTTCCACAACAGCCTAGCGAACCCAGAGAAATTCCCCTGTAGACAATGACAAAACGAAAACAGGACAAATGTCGACGAACAAAACAGAACACACAAAACATATACAAAATAAAACTGGCGGGCAAACAAATTAACATTATGCAGATCTGTGATCATGTAGGATATGGGGCAGCAGGATTTAGAGCTCAACCCCGTAACTTATCTAATATCAGCAAACAAAATCGAAGTGAGGCTAAACTGCCTAGGCCAGCCTAGAATGGCTGAACAAGAGTCATGTTACTTATCTTACAAAACAGGAACTATTACACTGTCTGGAATCCAGGTCCAGGGGTGTATGCTGTTGATTAAGTCCAAGGGCAGTCAAAGAAATATGTAAAATCTCCAAAGTAGTCCAAGGTAGTTCAAAATGTAAAGTAGCTCAAACCAGTGCAATCCAGCTAACGCTAGCACTAAGACAGTAGAGCTTATTGTCGCAGTGCATAACACACTATCAGGCTCAAATCACAAACCAAAAATACAAAAAAAAACCCCTGAAAAGTCCAACAATGGTATAATGCTATAGAAATGTGAAAAAAGGGGAGAATACAAGGCTAAAGTCATGAAGCCTGTTAAAACCACATCCAAATCAGTTAGCCCTTTACACCTGTAGCTCCATCTTGTTCTTAATCATCCATCGCAGTTGATGGGGTTACACTGAGGTCCGGGAGAGAGTTGACGAACTCCTCAGCATTCAAAGGAGATTGAAAAGATCCCATTTGTCTGCCCACTTTTATCATTAATGTGGCAAGGTAGCGAAGGGAAAATTCAATACCTTTGGCTCTAGCAGTGTCCATGGCATGTGAAAATGCCTGACGCCTTTTAAGGGTGAAGCCGCTGTAGTCAGGAGAAAAACTAATCCTCCGTCCCTCTATTGTGACCGGGCTTCTCTTTGCTGCACGAAGAATACTCTGGCAGGTGGTGAAACGTAGGGCATTAAAAATCATGGTGCTGGGACCTAGTCTGTTCTTATTGTTATCACCATAAATGTGATGTGCCTGCATGATTTCACCTTGGCAATCTCCCAGGGAGGGGAACCACTCTGGCAGAGAATTTGTGAGAAATTGCACAGCATTAGATCCTTCTACCCCTTCAGCTAAGCCTATAATGCGAACATTGCACCTCCGGCTATGATCTTCCATATCTGCTAGCTTGAATTGCATTTGCTCTAGCATTGACTTGTGGCTGCTTAGCACTGCAGAGTTATCTTTCACCTTAGACCCCACTTTTCCAATTTCTTGATTTACAGCCCCAATACTCTCTCTCAATGTCATTAGGTCTGTCTGGATAGCACATAATTTCTCCTCGGTGTCTTTACCCATTTCCTCAAGCTGGTTGAAGCGAGTTTCAAGGTAGCCATGTTGCTTCTCAAGAACTGACTCCGCTATGGCTTCAACATCTGCACAATGCCCTGCTCAAGCCAGTTTTGAGGAAGACGCCGTTTTCTTGCTTGAATCAGTCATCCCAGCTAAACAGGCAGTATTCAAAATCAAAATTGCAGCAAAACAGTTCTCGCAACGGTAATTAACATCCAAATATACAAGTCAGGGTTGAGAAGTGCAAAACTATGCTGCCATCTTGTCCAACTGATCACATGACTCCAGTCAGGGGTTCCTGTAGCCTGTCATTCATCGACTTGACTTTGCCAGGTTTCTCAACATCTTCATGACAGGCAAAGTATCTTCGCAAGGCTGGTAGTTGGCTCAGCAGGCAGTTGTAGACTTTCTCTAGGGACAGCCAATGGGTAGGACAGTGCTTCAAGATCTGCTGCTCCTCTACCTAGAATTTAATGTGGAACAATTAATTGAGGAAAAGCTGGAAGGTTACCAGAAGAGAATCTCAAAGACTCCTTATGTTTTAGTGATACAATAGGTCTGTTAGCTAACCTCTGTAAACTGCTGAAATTCTTTGAAGTCCTGAATGCGCTTTGAGCTGTGGTGGAAAA
>JAOBAM010000025.1:58100851-58112903 GCA_025212355.1 Notarius kessleri
AAAAAAAGATTAGTTCCCTGCCGTTCTACCTGGTGTATGTGAATTGGCCCATTTATCTCTGATCACAGCTTCAATTTGCCACATTTTAAATGCACCCCAATCAACCTGTATTCCATCTTTCTTCTTCTTCCCCCCATTATCTTCCTCTACCTGTTTCAACCTTTCCTCAAGATTCTGTATCTGTCGTACACTACCTCCCTCTGGAAATCCGCATTGTTCTACCCACATCCTTAGTTGCTTGCATGAGTCTGGTCCATACTTTATAATATATAACTTGACAAGAGGGATATGTTTCAGGAGTTTTCAATTTGTCAGTTTTGTTTCCATCAGCCCCATGTTAAATGTTGCCAAGAAACTGTGAAGACCGTGTAAGCTCAATTTTTTTTTTTTTTTACCCAGAAACATGTGATCACGGTTACTTACAGCTATTTGTAAATAAACAAGCAGGTTTCTAGTCTGCCCAAAACCTTACTTGGGGGGGTTAAACCCACACACAAACAACCCCAGAAAGGGCTTTTCTTTTTCTCTTTACTCAACCTGACATGTATTCACCCTTTCACAAATACACACCCAGATGGTCAATTTGCCATCTACACGTGGTCTTACTACAGCACTTGCTTAAACTACAGTTCTCTGCAACACAATCAATTTACAAGAATAAAAGAAACATCACCATGAGTTCATTGGATGTCAGCAGCAGTGGGGGGATCCCAGTCCTCTAAAGAATCAGTCTGTCTCTGGAGAGCTCGTCAGACTTGCTGGGCAATAATTTCCCCAAACTTGGATCTGGAAAAGTCCCTGCTACTCATGACATCCCATCCTCATTGCCAAAATCATGGTGGAAAAGCTTAGTAAGAATTGAGGCTGTTAGAAAGAAAGCAGGCAGAAATAAGTTTATTATACTTCTTGCATAAAGGCTCCTCCAAATTAATTTCACCCAGAGAAGCATTCTCCGTTTTCCATAGACCCTGTTTTATACTTGCCAAAATAACTTGCATATCAGATATCTTCTTAATCTCAGGGTGTCCAGCCTTGGCACCCTCTCAATCATTAACCACTGTCAACTAGAAAATAGGACTCATTCTTCATCTTATATAAACATGAGACAATATGTCTGACCTCCTTTACCAAGGATCTGAGAGGCACAAATTCTCTAAAATTATGTTGTCCTCTACATGAGTAAACCTGAGAAAATAATAATAAAAACAAATTTTAAAAATCTGGAGTGGGGCCCCTAAGGTGGTTGGATGATGTACTATATTGCCCTCCCGACAGCTCCTGGAGCCGTGCTGGTACCAAATTGTTTTGGTTCATCTTCTCCTTCGGGTCATCAACAACACCAAGAAGGGAGCCTTGACATCCAGGCAGCCTGAGACTTCCATATCTGCCTGCCCAGGCCTTATAGCAAAAGTGGAAGACACTCCATTGATATTGCTAGATATTGGCAAAACACAGGAAGTGATCATTACCAGTGATAAAGCTTATCAAATTGGCATAAGAAGAAATGCCAGGGGTCATTTTTGATGGTGGGAAAGATCAATTGCATTTCATTGGACAACTACTGCCCACCTCAAGCTGGGCAGCCCCCAGCCCATAAGGTGCTGTCCCACCAATGCCTACCTGTTCTACTGGGTGTGTGGATCTTAGAGCAAACCTTGACAAGCAAGCTACATATCTGAACCAGGCAATAACAAAAGATACAAGAAGCCTCCAGCTCTTCACAAGCTGGAACAGTTTTCACAGCCTTTGTGTTACTAATACACATTTCAAATGCAAGGAGATCCAGAACGTTTCTTGGAATTACCCATGGTCTCACCACTGGCACCAGCTTGACCATGTCATTCCAAGAAGCAGCCTGTGTCACACAAACTCCAGCACAAAGTGAAATGTTTCCTTTGAATTTAACCTATCTGAAACAACACACACACACACATATTGGGGGTTAGGTGCCTTTCTCAAGGGCACTTCAGCCCAACCTCAGGCCATGACTACCTCTTGTTAACTTAACTGCATATCTGAACTATGGCAGAAACCAGAGCACCCTGAGTAAACCCATGCAGACATGTGGAAAACATGCAAACTCCACACAGAAAGGCCCCCGTCAGCTGCTGGGCTTGAACCCAGAACCTTCTTGCTTT
Organism: Notarius kessleri; assembly: GCA_025212355.1. Lineage (NCBI taxonomy): Eukaryota > Metazoa > Chordata > Actinopteri > Siluriformes > Ariidae > Notarius > Notarius kessleri. The sequence continues at coordinate 58,102,990 of JAOBAM010000025.1, forward strand.
GAGGCAACAGTGCTCGCCAGTACTCCACTGTGCCACCTATACCATGTTTTACTAGGTGCCATAACCTGAAAAATACAGGTAATGAGGACTCTTATCACAGCACTGATTGCAACACAGACCACTCCCCTGTTACCAGCAAACCAGGATTGAAGCCAAAGAAAATTGACCACACCAAAATGAAAGGCCTACTCCAGATTAAAACCTGTTGTGCCAACTACCGTTTTTTTTTTAAAGAATTTTGTGGATTATTTCAAGGAAGCAATAGAGACCTCCACATCCAGCAATGCCACTGTTCACTCTAAGTGGTCTAAACTCCATGACGTGATCTATAGCTCGGCTGTTATAGCATATGGACAAAAGGAGTGTAGAAATGCAGACTGGTATAAAGCTTCATAGCAAATGACACAGCCTGTAACTGAAGCCAAAAGGAAAGCACTGCTGGCCTTCAAACAGAACCCCTGCTCCAGCACACATGATGCCCTGAGGGCTACATGGAATTTTGTGCAGCAGACTGCCAATCTTTGTGCAAATGACTAGTGGCTGAATTTATGTAGCAAAATTGAGACAGCTGCAGCTAATGGGGATGCCAGAAGAATGCATGATTGTATCAAAGCAGCCACAGGTCCCACATCCACTAATCACCAACCTCGATGCTGGGTAGAACACTATCTTGACTTGGATAGTATGCAAAATGTGGCCACTAATGAGACCATACCAAGTTTCCCCAATCATGGAAGAGCTAGACAGTATCTTCTGTGGGAGAATTCAGTCAAGCCATCAATCACCTCAATAGTGGGAAGGTCCCTGCGAAGGATGTTATTCCACCTGAAGTATTAAGTCTGGTAAGTCAGCATTACTTTTTGCAAGATGGCAGCACATGCACATACAGTGGCTCAGCACTCCACAAAAAGGCTCTTTTGTTAGTATTTTGTTTTATTCCTGTGTGTCATGTATGCTTATAAGAACATAAGATACACTCAAAGCAACCTGCTAAACATTAGTTTGCTGCAAAACAGCTATGTTTGACAGAATACTTCAAAACATGTTAAACAAGTTCCCAAAAGAACTTATTAGATTGCTGGGGTCTCTGTGGATTACTGTCCCAGCTGGGAAGTAATGAAGACACAGAGAGCAGAAACAAAAGTGAGGCTGCTGAGCCGGCATACATGCTAGGCTAGTGAGAGCCCTGCACAAACCCCCACTGCCAAATCTCATCTCAAATTCAAGATCACTTCCCAACAAAATCAAGGAGCTGGAGCTTTCCAAATCCACACAGAAAAACATCAAGGACTGCTGTGTTATGATTATGGAGAAATGGTTAAACCCAATAATTCCCAGGGAGGCCATCAAGCTAGCAGGTCACACTACACACTAAGCCAATAGGACACTAGACTTCAGTAAGAGCACAGGAAGTGGACTTTGTACTTATACAAATAACTGGTGGATAATGCTTGGATACTTTCTTGTGTATATTTACATGAAGCACAAGTAAGTGCAAGAATGAATGACTCCATAAAACATTAGTAATGGTGAACATTTCCTTTGTAATCTACTCACCATGTTCAGTTTTGGTTCTAAGTGATGGGGAACCTTGTTAGTTTATGGAACAAGGTTACATGCATAATGTTCTATTCATCCCTTCTAACCACTAGAGGTGGTGTTAACACCTTATACCATTCAGTCATAAGGAACCAACTCTCAGCCTCAGGCTGTTTGGAAGGACATTAGTATATTTTCACTGCATTCCCTTCATTGGGAGATTATGTTAATCTTAAAAGATTTGGAGAGGTGCATGGTCATGCCAAAGTAGCTGCACCACAGACCTTATGGTGTGATGTACCTCTCAGTCATGCATTTCATTCCTGTGACTCATCCCAATAGTAATGCCTTTCTAATCCAAGGTGATGACCCATCACCCTGTATCCCAAGACTCTGCTTAGCTCATACTATTTCCAATTGGCTATTGTGTAGCTCACATAGCAACACAAGGTGTATAATGGAAAAGGTCTGAAACATTCTGCAGACTGACACGTGTAGCACACTGAAATACCCAAGCTCTTAGGTTTGCAACACATAACCTTAAGTAGCAACCCTGAGTTTGGTTACACGGAAGCATCTGACTGTGAGCATATTGCCAAGGCACATAATTTTCCCAGCCATCTGCTGAACAAGCAGAGTTAATTTTATTTGAATAGCACTTTTAACAATCGTCAGTGTCACAAAGCTGCTTTACAGAATAATATAAATTATAAACACATGAATTTATCCCTACTGATCAAGCCTGAGGTGATGGTTGCAAAGACAACCTCTCTGAGACAACTCCCTTTTATCACATCTGTGCACATTTGGGCTTGGTGCATGCATCGGCACATCTTGAACTGTTACTCATGTACCATTTGGTCTAATTACCATGCACCTGTTCCAGATTAGAGCACAATCACAGTGCACACTTATAAGGAATCTCACAGCACATCAACTTTGCAAAGTATATGCACTGTACCATGTCTCATATCATCAAGCCTTTATTTGCTGTATTGCTTCCCTGGTTTTGACTCTCTTTTGTATTTTGGACTTTACCTTTGTATCTCCTCTGATATCCTGTTTGTGCCTTGCCAGACTACTGCTTGTTTCTTGACACTGATTATGCATAATGATTTGGATCTGATTGCCAGCATGCTTTTAAATAAAAATTTTCCTGCAGTTACATCTGTCTACGGCCTATACATGACAGAATACTTTGCCAACACTATGGTTGTAGCAGAGAAGAGCAGGTACACTGCATAACATCATGCCAGAGTCATGGTGCCTGAACTGGGAGCAGTATGATTCCTCCACTGGGTAGGGTTGGACATACCAGCACCCTATGATGGAGTGGAGTATCCACCCAGTGGATTTCTACTGCAGTACAGGCTCTTCTATGAGGATCTGGTGGAGCGCAAGCCTGCAGTGTCTATGTAGACTTCATGATCTATTGGCCCACTGGACCAACACACTGGTGGGCCGAATACTGACTCACAATAGAGCACCCATGCCTCCAAAACTCGACATCCTTCAGGAACAGGCTAAAATCCTGTACCTAGCTCAATGCAAGGAGGATCCCCTTGATTTTTTTTTTTTTGGGGGGCTGATACCCCAGAGGCTGACAGGGAGACCATCACTCCAGAGCTCTCTCCAGAGGCTGACACAGTGGCAGACAGACAGGGAGGCCATCACTCCAGAGCTCCCTCCAGAGGCAGACACAGTGACAGATGGGGAGGCCTCCTCTTCAGTGCTTGCTCCAGAGACCAAAGCAGCAGCAAACAGGGAGGCCGACAGGGCGGCCTCCTCTTCAGAGCTGGCTCCAGAGGCCAACAGGCCAGTCTCCTCTCCAGAGTTCACACCAGAGACCAACAGGGTGGCCTCAGCTTCAGGGCTCACTCCAGAGGCTGATAGGATGGCCTCTGCTCCAGGGCTTGCAGCAGAGGCTGGCAGGGTGGCCTCCGCTTCAGGGAGGATGAGATCTTGAATCTGCTGCCTGGCTTCAATGAGGACAAGATCTTTGCTCCACTGCCTGGCTTCAGGGAGGATGAGATCTTCACTTTGCTGCCTGGCTTCAGGGAAGATGAGATATTTTCTCCACCAACTGGCTTCAGGAAAGACCGTTCCTCTGCTGCTGGGCTTCAGGGAAGATGCCATCACTCAAACGAAGACTATGCCTGTCTCTGAACCCATATTGGAGCCTGAATCCCTGCTTTTGCCAGAGCCCATGCTCACGCCAAAGCCCATGCTGATGCCAGAGTCCAAGCCCATGCTCAAGCCAAAGTTTATGCCAGGTTCATGCCTGATTCCATGTCCATGCTGATGCCTAATTTTATGCCTCCGCCTGCACCCACACTCCCATTCAAGGCCCAACCAGAATCCAAGCCTCCACCCAAGTCCATGTTACAGTGTTACGTCCTTCCAAAGCCAGAGCGGAGCTCCAAGGGGACTTCATCCAGGTCCTCATTTTTGGGGCTGATCAAAGAGGTTGGGGGGGGGTGGTGTCCTGTCACATCTGTGCACATTTATGCTTGAACTGATACTCACATACACATGTGCAGCACCATTAGGACTGAATACCATGCACTTGTTCAAGATTAGAGTGCAATCACAGTGTGTGCTTATAAGGACTTTCACAACACAGACCTTGTGAAGTATGGGCACTGTACCTTGTGTCTCATGTTACTAAGCCTTTGTTTGTTGTATTGTTTTCCTGGTCTTGACCCTCTTTTGTATTTTGGACTTTGCCTTTGTTATTAGCTCTGATATCCTGTTTGTGCCTTGGCTGACTACTGCTTGTTTCTCAATACTGACTTTGCATGATGATTTGAGTCTGTTTGCCAACATGTTTTTAAATAAAATCTTCCTACAGTTACATCCATCCATCGCCTCCATTACATCACACCATTATCCTCATTTGGGTGTTAACAAGTAGCATGATTATAAATAACTTGCTTCAATAACTGTCTTATCCAGTCAAAAAGTGTAATTGTGTAACCAGAATATTCATTATAGTTTTGACATGAAGTCTATTTTGTTGAATTCATCAACTGTTTATTGATGGAGACTTGATTGCAAAACTGTTCATTACAACAGTCCTAAAATCATCATGGCAATATTAGTCCTAAGCCATTGTAACAAAACTCCATCCATCCATCCATCTTCTCCCGCTTATCTGGATCCAGGTCACGGGGGTAGCAGCTTAAGCAGAGCAGCCCAGACTTCCCTCTTCCAGGCCACCTCCACCAGCTCTTCTGGGGAATACCAAGGCATTCCCAGGCCAGCTGAGAGATGTAATCTCTCCAGCATGTCCTGGGTCTGCCCCGGGGTCTCCTCCCAGTGGGGCATGCCCAGAAAAACTCCCTTGGGAGGCGTCCATGGGACATCCTAACAAGGTGCCCGAACCACCTCAGCTGACTCCTTTCGATGTGGAGGAGCAGCGGTTCTACTTGGAGTCTCTCCCGAATGACCATGCTTCTCACCCTGTCTCTAAGGGAGAGCCCAGCCACTCTGCAGAGAAAACTTATTTCTACCGCTTGTATCCGCGATCCCATTCTTTCGGTCACTGGGTTTGGGGATTACAGTCACGACAGGCACCAACAACCTCACAGCCGCAGATCTGCATGGCCGCCTCAGCAATGGAGGTGTGGAACATGGTCCACTCAAACTCTAAGTCCCCATCCTCCCCGGTATGCAGTTGAAGCTCTGCCGGATGTGGCAGTTGAAGATCCGACGGACGGGAGCTTCCACCAGACATTCCCAGCATACCCTTACTCCTCGTTTGGGCCTGCCAGGTCTGTCCAGCCTCCTCCCCCACCATCTGATCCAGCTTGCCACCAGGTAGTGATCAGTTGACCGCTCTGCTCCTCTCTTCACCTGAGTGTCCAAGACATATGGTCATAGATCAGATGAAATGACTACAAAGTCAGTCATCGATCTATGGCCTAGGGTGTCCTCGTGCCATGTGCACTTATGGACACCCTTATGCTCGAACATGGTGTTCGTTATGGCCAAACTGTGCATGGCACAGAAGTCCAACAACTGAACACCACTCAGGTTCAGATTGGGTAGGCCGTTCCTCCCAATGACACCCCTCCAGGTCTCACTGTCATTGCCCACGTGAGCATTGAAGTCCCCCAGTAAAATAATGGCGTCCCTTCGTGGTGCACTGTCTAGCAACCCATTCAAGGAGTCCAAGAAGGCAGGGTACTCTGAACTACCATTTGGCGCATAAGCGCAAATGACGGTCAGAGACTGTTCCCCAACCCGAAAGCGCAGGGAAACGACCCTCTCATTCACTGGGGAGAACTCCGATGTTAGCACACCAAACTGGGGGGGCTACCAATAGCCCCACCCCTGCCCGGCGCAGCTCACCCTTGGCAACTCCAGCATAGAAGAGAGTCCAACCCCTCTCCAGGAAATTGGTTCCAGATCCCAAGCTATGCATTGAGGTGAGCCCAACTATATCTAGTCAGTACTGCTCAACCTCATGCACAAGCTCAGGCTCCTTTCCCACCAGAGAGGTGACATTCCATGTCCCAAAAGCCAGTTTTGTCAGCCAGGAATCAGTACACCAGGGCCTCCACCTTTGGCTGCCACCCAATCCACAGTGCACCGGACCCTTACAGCACCTCCTGTGGGTGGTGGCTCCACAGGAGAGTGGTTCCGTGTTGCTCATTCAGACTGGGCCTAGCCGGGACCCATGGATATAGGCCCGACAACCAGGCATTCACCAACAAGCCCCTCCCCCAGGCCTGGCTCCAGGGTCGGGCCCCGGTATCCCTGGTCCGGGCAAGGGTACTTGGATACCTGTTTTTTCTTTCATAAGGGTCCTTTTGGAACCGCTCTTCGTCTGACCTCTCATCTAGGACCTGTTTGCCTTGGGAGACTGTACCGGGGCAATTGTCCTGTCAACATAGCTCCTAAACATAGCTAGGAGCTATGTTTTGCAGCAGTTCTTCCTATAACCATCTTGCACTTCCTGTAATGTTGCAGCACTCTTGTCTCCTCTAACAACTTTGTGTTTGGATTTAATTCTGCCTCATTATGTATAAAATCAATTTGGTTAAAAGCATCTGTCACATGAATGAATGCAAATTAGTGTGAATGGTAGAGGGAGAAATCAAGACTGAGATGAAGGGAAAAAAAGGACAATAAGAAAAGCATGACTAGAAAAAAGAGAAAAGGCAGAAGGCTGTTTGCAGCTAGTCACAACACAACACACATCTGACCTTTTCATATGCATCTAATTAAACCTGAGACAGCTTGCATACTGAATATCATTAATAGACTTCAAGCCATTTTTCATATCATTTACAAGAATGATTTTTATACACATATATACCATTTCCCAGTGTTTATTTTATGTCATGCTAATGGTAGATAATGTGTTTTCTCAGTCTGTCTTGGGGAAGGTTAATGTGAGGGCATACACTGTCCACATACACACACAACTACATTGACATATCCAAGACATGTCAGATTTATTGCTATGATTGTTGGATACCATAAGAGAGTCTTGGGTATGACTTTAAACTGCAACCGGTGGTGAGTCTCAGATCCGGGAGGACTTGAGTATTGGGGAAAGTGGAGTTACCCCTTAATCACCATTGCTACCACCCGGAGTGGTAGCACCTGCCTAGGTTCCAGCTATGGGTTAAATAGTACATCACCAATAAGGCACTGGCAGCAGGGCACTTTTCGGTGCAATGTGGCAGATGAACCCAACAGAATCAATGGCACACCACCAGATGGCATGCGGAAGAGCCACTTAAATGGCCAATGGATGGCATCACTCGGCAAGTAGTTGTCACTGTGGGGCAACTTCCATACCCGTCAGATCTGTGACACTTTTGTGCACCACTTGACATCAGGTCTGGAGTTCCAGAGAGACAACACGATGGGAGCACGACATTGTTTGTCTTATCTTACTGTGCAAGGCACTTCATTAGGAGAGGAGAATAGTATGCAAGAGCTTACGAGGCCGAACATTCCGTGGTGGCTTGGACACGCCGTTCGTGCCGCCGCTGCAGACGGCTCTGTCGCTCTGGTGCGGGCCTCATGGCCCATCTGCGTTTCTGTGCATCCTAATGAAGCAGTCATCATCACTAACAATGGACAGCCGATGACGACATTTGGCATGAATTTCGAGGTGATGACCAATAATGCTCATTCATTCATTTATCTATCTTCAGTAGCCGATTTATCCTGGTCAGGGTTATGGTGGATCCAGAAGTGTGAATACACCCTGAATGGGATATCGATCCGTTCCAGGCCACCACGCACACATTCATGCCTAGGGGCATACCCTGTTCACCTACTGGCTTATTTTTGGCAGAAAGCAAGAGAACTTGGGGAAACCCATGCAGAACTGGAGAGAACATGCACAGAAACCCAAGCTCAAGATTAAACTGGGGACCCTGGAGCTGTGATGTAGTAATGCTACCCGATGCACCACAGTGCTGCCCACCAATAATCATATTTTCCATAACTTTTGTAATCTGGAGACACTCCAGTACAGTGATTTTTCCCCCTAATGATTTCTGATTGATGACGTGTATCCTGGCTCAAAAGAATGGCTTCGTTTGTGTCACCTCAACAACATTTCTCTTGTGGCCAGGAATTATGTAAAGTTACCCTTAAGGCTGTTTTCTCAATGAGTGAAGTAGTCACAAATGAACTATTGTTGCTGCCCTTCTCTTTCTCTCCTTTATCATCCACGCCAGTATAAAATCTGGTTTTGTTTGTATAATAGATGATTTGTAGAAGTGACACCTCAGTCAAAGCCAGAAAACAACATAGGTTTATATTACTAATTGTTGACAGATGTGATTCACTTATTGATATTTGTAGTGAAGAAATAAAGTCAGTGTAGTAGAAAAAAAAAATCGCAAAATGCTTCCACTCCCAACAAACCCATGATCTAAGAAACGATTCTGGGATCTGTCCATTGTACATAATGAGATGTGATGAGTTCTTTCTGATCCCATGATTGCTTGAATTCCAGGTGCAGAACTGTATGCGCTATAATTTAGCCCAACGACCCAAAATTCCAGTCAAAATTCCCATTATGGGAAAAAAATGTCCTGAATAAACACACCTCCGGTAGAGATTATGACAAAGGCTCAGTAAACAAATGTGCAGAGCTATCATTTTCTACAGGCTCTGTGGTCTTTAATAAAAGCAGCTCCATTAAAATTGTCTACTTGTAGCCATGCATCTGATATAAATCAGTCACGATAAGTTGTACCTCATGCAGTAATAAGCATTCTCCAACATTCTCCAGAGAGAGATCAAACATTTGCCCAACATTCCCTGCTGATAGGAAAATGCTTGCCAACTGAAAATTAGCATCTATACAGCAAAGCTCAGTGCCCTGTTTTACCCCTGCAGCACTCCTTTTTTGTGAGGTGTTATTGCTTTGACTTTTTAGTGAAAAACTGTTTAAGATTCTTCTGATAGCTTTTAAAGAAGGTGTACGACTGATAATTTTGATAGTTTTTGAGTTTTTGTTGGAGATTAAACGCTCATGAAAAAGAGTCAGTATTCTATTGTGTAGGAGCATTCAGAAAGGCATGACAGCATAGCAGTAGTAGTTTTGGAATAAAAGAGAAAGATGAGAGAGGTGTAAAGGGCTTGTTTCTAAGGGATGAGACATGGAATTGCTATGACTATGAGAGAGTTATCTGACAGAAACATCGACATGGTGATCAGATCACTTCTTGTGTGGCCGTAGACTCTCTGCCTTCTCTCTTGTACTTCCACCAACAGTGTTGAGGAAATCACCATGGAGCCAAAATAATGAAGAAGGGAAACAAACGCTTAAAAACGACTGAAGCCAGTCAGGAAAGACAAGTACTTGCTCTCAAGAGCTATAATCTGTTTCATTTTGGCAGTAAAGCTACAATTTGCTCCACATCCTTAAAGCAAATGCAAAACAATAAGTGAATTATTTCTCAAGAGTGACTTACCCATGTACGTTTATGTACAATTAAATTAGATTTGAAACATAAGTTAATACTAAATGTCCACTGATGATATAAAACATAAAAAAACTTTAAAATAATGCACATGTAAATAATAAGTCGACATAACACCAGGAGGCACAGTGGTGCAGTGGTTAGCACCGTTGCATCATAGAAAGAAGGTTCTTGGTTTGAACCTTGTGGCCAAGTCTTCGTTTGCACATGATGTCATAGCTAATTATGCATGAGGCTTTGAACCGGCAGTTGGCCATGTTGGAGGATATACACAAACTCATGCTGCGCCGCTATTTACTATAGAAGATATCGTCGCTGTCAGGTCAAAACCTGCTATGTCACATTTTTCCTGCTATGTGACATAGTTGATATTGCACACAGTTTATTTGGACCCATCACATGAAAGGGATTGAATCT
>JAOBAM010000025.1:58122988-58134902 GCA_025212355.1 Notarius kessleri
TATTATTATTATTATTACTGAAGCTGATGATCTGTTTGTTTATACAGTAGACGTTACTCAGAAATCATACTCAAGGTCTCACTATCCATTTCTTCCACCTGTAATTGTTCCTAATCCACAAATCAGATTAGTTATATCCTGTGTTAGCTGCGTATCCTTGGAAGACCCTGCCTCCATTTTATCAAAATTTCAGAAGCTTGACTGAACGTGGGCGGGTCTTAGCATCGGTCCACTAAAGTGGTATCATTTCAGTTGCTCTCCAACATACCGTGTGTGAAAGGGTTGTTTGAGGCTTAAGACTTGGTTTTATGGTTCAGGTTAGAATTAGGTTTAGGTTAGGGTAAAGGCTGGCGTTAGGCATTTAGTTGTGTAGGTTAAGGTTGTGGTAAGGGGCTAGGGAATGCATTACGTCGATGAGTGTCCCCACAGAGATAGAAGTGCAAGTGTGTGTGTGTTATAGCTCGCAGTTTGTATATATGTGCCATGTTAAGTGTGTGTTCAGACAAATGCCTTCATGTAAATATTTATGGCAAAAAATAATAGGTGTCTGTTTATCATTATGAGTAAACATGTTTGTCACACACACTCCAGTGTGAGTAGATTAATGACGAAAAACTTCTCCGCCACTGCATACTGCTCCCGGGTGTGTGTGTGTGTTTACACAGCACCGGTTATGAGTGGTATAACTCACAGTTGCCACAGCAAGTGCCTCTGTCTTTCTGTCACTCAGATCCCCCTGTGACCAATCAGAGCTGCAGGGTGAGACAGAGACACACCGAGAATGAGGGAGAGAAAGAGACGACTACCTTTTCTGTCCGTCTCTTTCATCCTGTCTCAATCTTGTGATCACGTTCTTGTCCTGCTCCACTGCTTCTGTTTCCTTATTGTTCTGTTTAGTTTTAAAGTTTTCTTCTCATGTCACAGCAAGAAATAATGGATGAATCATCTCTTCACACACTGAGGGATGAGAAGATCGGTGTCGTAAAAACATATCATACTGGAGTTATCTTCATATCCACACTGTGTGTGTGGATTAAAAAAAATCGTGCGATAGAGTTCCTTAATCATTATCTCCATCTTAAATTCTGTTTGTAAGAAGTAGGTGGTAAAGATTTCGGTTTTAAAATCACAGTAAATATCAACCGAACACTAAACACAAGTGATTTGTTGTTTGAATCGAACTTGACTTGAACTGTCTGAATTGAATTTGTTAATTTTATCTTACTTTACGTCTTGCTCCTGTGAATCTGTTCAGAAGTATGTTTAATTCAACTGATTTCACCTTTAAAATGTCCTTTAAGACAAATTGGAGCCTTTAAATCTGAGCAGAATTATTCAGCAAGACAGACGGACAGATCAAGGTCTCAGCAGTAACATTGAACAATGTGACTGCTGCATTCAGCGTGATGTTTAAAGAGCAGCGTTTGGTCAGAAAGCGACGTGTGTTTGCGTAGCTTTGATGTGTGTGTGGACTCTTAACCCGCACTCTCCCTCCGCCCTGAGGGTTTGTTCTTTCACGTGGACAATAAGCAGCGATGGACTGGAACCTTGTTGACCATTTTGCTGAGGCCTCTCACAGACGGAGAGAAAAGAAAACATGAGCACTAAAGCTTTTTTTTTTTCCTTCCAGAAAGAGAGAAAGGAGGTGGAGTGGGGCTTCTAGAGACCGGGATTATATGACTTTTTAGGAAGGAGAGGGGGGCGAGTCAGTGGGAAAAGTTGGGAGATTATATCGGAATGGGTGGGAACAGGGCATCTACTGCTAATGAGGGGACTGGGAAGAGCTGGCAGATGGGAAACTTACAGCAGGCTTCTGGAAGGATTGACATCAGCATGTGTACCTCAACACTGAAATTTATCATTAAAGTTCTTAAACACAAGATCATCATTTCTGAATGATCATTTATGACAATTATTTTTTTTAAAAAGGTACATGCATTTTAACTAATTATAAACTTGGCAAGAATCACAGGGTATTTACTTTATTCATTTGACCCTTTTATCCACAGCTTTTATTGCGCGCGCACACACACACCTTCTTCACACCACCTGTCCAGTGTGTAGATGGTCAGTATTGAACAGTTGGACACCTCTGTGTGTAACAATGGAGGAAAGAAGCAGTGCTTCCTCTGATGACTGTTTTGTAAACACCGGACAGATCATCATGACAGGAAGCAGATGTCAGAAGAATTAAGTTTCAAACAACACAGAAAAAATAACTTTTTTTAAAATGCTGATTTTATTATTTTATTTTAGATTTCCAAAAAACACATTTCCAAAATCTACACTGTTCTGCATTGTCTCGCTTTTCTGCACTGTCTCGTTGTTCTGCGCTGTTCCGCACTGTCTCGCTGTTCCGCACTGTATCTCGCTGTTTTGCACTGATCCTCACTGTTTTGCACTGCTCTGCATTGTCTAGCTGTTCCGCACTGTCTCGCTGTTCCGCACTGTTCTGCACTGTATCTCGCTGTTCTGCACTGATCCTCACTGTTCTGCGCTGTTCCGCGCTGTTATCTGCTAAATTAATAAATTATTAAAAAATTTTCTGAAGAAGTTCCTTTTACCTTCTCACTGCCCACCAGATTCTCTTTCCCACACACACTTGTGTTTGAGTTTGAGCTTGTCAGGGTCCGGGTGACTTTTGACCCTGGTCTTACACATACAGTGACAAAAGGAGGCTTTGCAAAACATAACCTCTCTTTTTTTTTTTTTTTTATAGTCACAGCAAATTCCTTCTCTTTATAATCACCCTTACATCTGAGGAGTTCTGTGTGAAACCCCCAGTCAGACTCGGAGATTTCTATCTTGAACTTGACTTTATGTATGCAAGTCGTGTAGTTTTTGTTTGGGTTTTGTTTTTAATAAATCTCAACTGATTGTAACTTTGATTATGTAGTATTTTGCCCATGCTCCATCATGTTGTCAGATACAAGACCGTCTTTTCCTGATTTCTGAATTTAGTAATGACATCTGTTGTTCCTGATCACCTGATTCCCCACAGCTTGGCCTGTTATGTTCCTTCTTGTCTGTGCCATGTTTATGGAGAACATCTGCTACATTTGTCTTCCAACTTTGAGCCTCACTACAGTGTCAGGAATATGCCTCTTTGTCCATGTGGTACATGTGTGTGTCAAATGCATGAAGAAAAAATCTAACAATCTTTTCTTGACCTAATTTACACTTTCTGGTTCTCACTTTACCACAAATTAGTTGCGTCTTTTGTCATTTCACTGGTCCTCCTTTGAGAGAACACGGATCACTGTGCCTCTTTGAGGAACCCCAATCACTGGTCCTCTTTAACGATACGCGATCACTAGTCCTCTTTGAGGAACCCCAATCACTGAGCTGCTTTGAGGAACCCCAATCACTGAGCCTCTTTAACGATACCCGGTCACTGGTCCTCTTTGAGGATACCCGGATCACTGGTCCTCTTTGGGGATACCCGGATCACTGGTCCTCTTTGGGGATACCCGGATCACTGGTCCTCTTTGAGGATACCCGGATCACCGGTCCTCTTTGGGGATACCCGGATCACCGGTCCTCTTTGAGAATACCCGGATCACTGTGCCTCTTTGAGGATACCCGGATCACTGTGCCTCTTTGAGGGACCACGATGACTGTGCCTCTTTGAGGATACCCGGATCGCTGGTCCTCTTTGAGGATGCCCCGATCGCTGGACCTCCTTTGAGGATGCCCCGATCGCTGGTCCTCCTTTGAGGGAGCCCCGATCGCTGGTCCTCCTTTGAGGGAGCCCCGATCGCTGGTCCTCTTTTACCCCTTTTCTACCAAACCAGTTCCAGGGCTGGTTCGGGGCCAGTGCTGGTGCTGGTTCACAATGCGTTCAACTTGCGAGCTAGCTGAGAACCAGTTTGCTTTTCCATAGCTCGTGGTGCTAAGGGAAGCCACGTCAGTTACGTCGCTGTATACGTCAGTTACGTCGCTACGTTTGCATAAACCTTTGCAAATATCGAAGCAAAAACAACACGGAGAAGAAGCAGCAGCAGCAACAACAATAATAATAACGGATGACTTCGCCTTTGTACAGCTGCTGCTTCTCGTCACTTAAAAATGGCAATCATTCGCGGTCTTATTGTTGTTGGTCTTAACAACTCCGCCCCCCGCTGACATAAGCAGTTCTTTCCTCTGGCCCAGCAGAGAGTTGGTGCTAGCCTGGAACCGTTTTTTCTGGCCCCAGAGCCAGTTCTTTGTCAGTGGAGACAGAAAACCCGGTTCCAAACTAAGCACTGGCCGCAAACCAGCCCTGGAACTGCTTTGGTGGAAAAGGGGCATTAGTCACAAGTACCAGCGAAATTAGCCGTCAACCCGTCCGTACATATACACATACATACAATTGACACAGGGAGAGTAGACAGGACAGGAAGACGGGGATGAAAAATACAGAGTAACATGAAGAGAAAAAAAGCAACCCGCACATTATGCTCCTGTGGGGAGTACAGTGTGGGAACATTAAAAAAAACACCTCAGCACATAAGCACAGAATAACACACTACACTTTACAACATGAAAACTCAGGACTCGAGGGGAAGGGGGTGAGGGAGGGGGCGACTATGGGAGGGGCAGAGGTATAGGTAACCCAGCGCAAAGAAGCAGTCCGGTCCTGCAGCCGAAGACGATGCTTACCAACTTGTCACACTGGGGATAAAAGCGGCGACCATGGGAAGTGGGGGAAGGAATACGAGAGAGTCTCACAGCAGTGATCTTCAGGGGGGAGTTGTTGTCCCAGTCCCAGCAACGGCCTTGGCCGAGGCCAGTGCTGTCTGAGGGAGCTGAAAGTAGATAAGATTGGGATTGTTTGGTCTTGGGGCAAGTAGACACATTCCTTGACACGACTACTCTGTTTGTCCATTCTGGTCTCCGAATCGATCCATTTTCCTTTGCAAAGCTTCTCCATGATGTTATCCATGTTGCAGTTCAAGTTCTGAATAGCCACAGTCTGAGTGCCGACAACTCTGCCCACCGCTTCAATCATGTCGGGCAGCTTTATGGGGCTCGGACAGCTGTCACCGTTTTCCGATTTCCTCGATACCAGGGTAATGCCTCATCTAATCAGCAAAAGACCTGTAATCATGGTTCCGAATAGGTAGATTATCCAATCAAATTGCTACAACACATTCTTGAATGTGAATATAAACTCATGTTTGTCCTACAATAAACTGAGAAACATATCTGAGAAGTTGTGTCTGTGTTAATGACAGTTTGCGCTCAGATATATCCATGAGGCAGAATCTCTTAGGTGGCAAAGGTCTACCTTCCTTGATCACACTGTCAATTTGACCTCTTTCAGTACAGACAGATCAAAACCTAATGCTTGCTTTTGTCATAAATGAAAAGACTGTCCTTACTTGTGTTTGTTTTTGGTTTTTTTCATGATTTCTTGTCACACATTTCATGTTTCTTTAATCCATGCCATTAATACAAACTAACTGGGATACACAAATTTGTGTGTATAATTAAAATAAATAAACCATTTATAGTTCAGGGCATAATCTGTATACTGTATAAATTTTCAGTTGAGACCCCTGGGGGCGTATACGCTCTAAAAATCACATTGTCTTTTGAGCAACATAATTTCTGATGGGTTTGCACTAGAGACAAGCCGTTTTTTCCTCTTAAACTAGACAAATACATCTAAAACATAAGCTCAAGCTTGTATGCGTCAGTCACTGACTTCTGTCAATCAGTCTAAACTGAAAAGCTGGAAATATCTAGATAAGTCTTTCCACAATGGCTGCCTGCCTGGCTCCTCGCTCCATCTCTGTGTGTATACAGATCAGAACTAATCCACCATCCTATTTTGTGACATCATTCATGTTTCTAGACTCCTATTGCCCAGTTCAGTGAGTGATCACAGCCAATCTCAGTGCCTGATGAAAATCATATAGGTGCATATTCGCTCCGGTCTATTCTGAAAGCGCTCTCACTGCTCAGTGTGCAAAGCAAAAAAAAAAAAAAAAAATCATAGGAAGCTTTGTGTAGAGATAAAAAAAAAAAAAAAAAATTAAAAACAAGATGGCAAGAAAGAAATTTAGTGCTGCTGAGGCTCTGGAGCTGATATTCGAAGGGAAGACCTGGCAGAAAATAGTGATGACTCAGCACTGGATTCATGCTGCTCAGAAGATGAGAGGAATTTTAGAGAAGGGATTGATCCTTTTGAGGACAAATAAATGATACAATTACTACATCTTTCTCAATGTAATGGATTTTGTAGGTCAGAGAGGGGGAGTATGTTTTTTTTTTTGCATATTGAGACCATTTTCAGTATAAGATATCCAGATAGACCTGCTGTATCTATAAATATAATAAAATGTGTGTGCTTTCCTCCAAGCAAAACTAATTGTGGCATTGTAAAGTACATGTATGAAAAAAAAGGTTTACTGTCAAACAATATACATGTATGACACTATTTCACCATTTTGTGAACATTGCCATGACTAACAGTTATATTCTCCACAAGGAAATGTGTGCAGTGACCTATGATGCTCTCAGGAAGCATCAAGATTTCCAGGAGCTACTGTCAGCTGAGCTCATGGGAGTACCACTGGACTTTTCCCCAGCCCAAAAGCAATACAACTACACACTGGTTGTTATTGCTCCCTCTGAGGACCAATCCAAAAAGGGGACTGCAGGATGGAGAAAATAAATACTTTGCAAAAGAAGCACCCCATTCGAATGCAAGGCATGCCAGGTGCCCGTGTGTCATTGTGGACAGAAACTGCTATGATGCATATCATAC
The DNA here is from genome assembly GCA_025212355.1 of Notarius kessleri. NCBI lineage: Eukaryota > Metazoa > Chordata > Actinopteri > Siluriformes > Ariidae > Notarius > Notarius kessleri. The sequence goes on from JAOBAM010000025.1 coordinate 58,129,743, forward strand.
GCAATGATATACACTGGCAGGACAAAAAGACAATTCCAGGCAAAAAAAAAAAAAAAAAGTCCATTATTACAACCTACAAAAACTAGCATATATGACTAACAGAAAAAGGTAGAAACTTCAAATCACTTCTGGTACCATCATAACATGTGTGAAACTTTCTGTGTTGGCCATTTCTTTCATTAAAATTGTTTGGAGTGCTATTTTCAATAAAATATGTAAAAGTGCAAGGTCTGTTTTTGTTGTTTTGTTTCATGGGCTAAAATACCCTATTATAATGTATAATGTATTTCATGAAATGATACATTTTAGTATCTGTGGCTCTGCTGTTTCTGGGGATGTAGAGCACATCAGCTTTATATGGTAAAACACAAAGACATCCAAAACCAGAAATGTCCCTATGTGGGTCTCAGAGGGACTCCTTACCAATTATATAATTTGAAGCTGACTAATCAAGTTTCAAATCAGTGAATTTCTTTATATTTGTAAATGTACACAAACCGAAGCACTCTTATCGGATATGGACATTTTTCCAATCTAACAGAATTTTCATGAACACAAAATTTCTTGTATAAATGATCCTATGAACAATATGCAAATAAAGTTGTTCATATCTACCTAGATAAACAAGACCTAATGTGTGGTCAATGTGTGAATTTTGCTATTTTTATTGTTAAATTTACATAGGTTTCTCTCCTATGCAGCATTGTATTTGGTGAATCAAAATCAGCAATACAGTAGTAAATACATGAAGAATGAGGTATTAATATAAGATTGATTGCATGACTCACTAAATAAACTGCTTTAAATCAATGCTGTCTTGATCACTTATAATTACACAAAAAGTATTCAATCCATTTAATTATGCTTCTGCCTATTTAGAATCTCCAATACATTGATTCATCCAACCATTCTCTAGCAGATATTTACCATTAGATTTTAAACTGATCCATGACAGTTTGAAGTAGATGAGCCAGACAGCTTACGAAAAGTCAATAGTCCCCTGTGCCCCATATTGATGCTATTAAAATGAATGAAAAGGCACCTTAAGCTTGCTGGGCACAGACCTGGGATTATGTTCATTGATTTAAATTTCCAGACTCAAATGTGGTAATGCAATAAAACTGTCTGCAATATGTCTTTCCCTATAATTTGTTACTGGAATAGTGTATTTATGGTATGAAGGCTATGCAAACAATCAGGGTGTTTTTATATTATTTGTTTATATTTTCAAACATCATATAATACCACATCTTTGTGAGAATTACTAAAATATTGTTTAATGACAGTTTAAGAAAATTGGTCTTTGTATTCAGTAGCTTACCAAAACAATGTGAAAAGATGCAGCTGAATGTCTAAAATTTCTTGAAAGATATGCCAGAGCACTAACTCGGACATCCACTGCACCGACTGTGCAACATTACCCATGTCAACAAAACATACTAGGCTGGCAGACTTGAACTTTGGCTCCGAGTCAAATCTGATCAAAGCATCAGTTTAAACAATTTATTAGTTCCAAATACTCAGGTCTGACAATAACTAATAACTTAAGAATAATAATACAAATAAATAAATAAAGGGAGACCAATCTGTGTTACTCTACATCATGGTTTTCAAACACTGGTCCTTTAGTACATATTGTCCTGCACATTGTATTGTTTTCCCTGGTCCCAACATACCTGATTCAATTAGTCAGCTAATCAACAGCCCTTCCTGAGTTGATGTGGGTGTATTAGAGTTATGAAATGCAAAAATGTTCAAGACCGTGGTGGTAAGCATCCTGTGTTATTTAGCAGACATGGGTGCATGCTACCAAATTTTTCAAAGATATCCTTGCCCCCTTCCAGTTGTCTGAGTGTGGTGAATGACCAGGTCATAATCTGAACAAAATCACATAACATTCAGACTTGCCATGATGTGCTTGATAGATATAAGGACAAAGGCCCTGTGAACAAAGGAAAGCTCAGGTACACAGAACATAGAAGTCCAAGCCGATAATGGAAGTCTCATCTCAGAGATGACCTATCCTCATCAGGCACCTGTTAATTCATGCAAATATGTAGCTTACTGTGTTAAACATTGGGCACTTGTGTCTTCCACTCTCCTAAATGAAGGAAGAGTGGAGGGGAATAATTGGGGCAATTAAGTCATACCCTAAGTATCTGTTTATTATACCACCTACATGATGTCCACGTAACCAATGAATAAAGTTTTAGATAATAATAAACCAGTGTGTACCAACAAATAAATCTTACATTGTATGTAAATTTGCAAGCTGAATAGACCAATCATATTAAGACAGGCGTGTGAACAAAAGCAGAATGTTTGCACATGTTTTACACAGAATAATTCTGTGTAAAATGTGCATTTTCTACTGAGAATTTGCAATAAATGTGCCTTCCACACAAAAATAGTCTCTTGTTCAGCCTTTCAGGGCAATCCTAGACCAAGTCGTGTTTATCTTGAAATTGTTGGAATATGTTATCCAGGTGTAACCTACTTCAGCTCACACTAAGAGTAACCGCTGGAGATTACAGATGCCTATACCATCATATGTTTACCCTTTGGACCAGCACATCAAAAGTTTAGGCTCGTTACTGGAGAAAGGGATATCAGAATTTGCATTGAGTAGAAGAGCAAAAACGCACACAACTCACAGGTAAGTTTTGTGTGTTCTGTATTAACGCATAAACAAAAAAATAAAATAAAATTAAATGTCCTTCAGTGCATGAAATATCACAATAGCAATCCAGAAATGAAATGTATAGATCAACGGGGTGGATAACAAAATCACAGTTCTTATCTCCAATTAGGTTGGCTCGCCACAACGGCTGGAAGCTACCTCCATCTCTACAGTACAGAAGTGATCACAGCAGAAGAATCCATGCGCCGCTCCTGGGTTTCACAGAAGAAGGAAAACCATGAAAAAGAGACACAAAAAAACCCAGCCTGTGTAGGCCAAACCAAGGTTACAATAATGTTCTTGATAACTATATATACACATGCATATCCATGTAAATTACAATCACTACATCAATTAAAATATGGCTAAACATGAACTTTGTCTCATGTCTTTCTTCATCTCCACTCACTGAGAAACCATATTAGGTGAGAGTCATGCAACAATATAAGCAAGCTATGTATTTTCTTAGCATGAACACTTCTCCTTTAATACAACATATGAAATTAACAACTTGTTCATCTGTACTAACTAGCATATACACATTCAAAACATCATTTATGAGCTAATACCAATGGTCACTCACCAGAGATCAAACCCTGTACACACATACAATGGCATTATGATCACAGCTCACACCAGTCCAGCTTCCAACCACTTTCAAAAGACACAGGGGACATGGGAGTTCAACAACATGCAATTTCATAAACGGAACTTTCCATTGTTCATATGCTTATGGTTTAACCTAGCAGCATAACCAGCAATTTACTTACATTTCTTCTAGTGCCCGTCGCAAAAACACAAAATCCTCACTCAGCCAGCGGGCAAAACAATTATTATGCTGTTAACTCTTACAATGACAGCAAGAGGAAAGTAAAATGTTGAAGTTTCAAATGCTAACTTAGCAGAATCTGCAGCAAATTTCAGCAAGCAGCCGCCTTGTTCTCGGTCCGGCAGAAAAGAGAGAAAAACTAACAGCGTAAAGTCACCGACGGCTTCTGATTGGCTCAGCTTGAGCATGTGAACTCCACATGTCACCCATGTCTTTATCACATTAAAGAAGAGCCCATTCATCACTTTTGAGGTAAAATGAAGTGCATATGAATAAACCTGTGTGTGTTTATTTCTTTTTAAATTCATAGCTATATCTAATATTTTTTTTCATAAATCCTATTCATCCATGTGTCATGAACTGCATGAATATATTTATTTATTTTGCAAACAATCCATGGTCAAGTAAACTAATGACTAGGACACAGTGACCAGGGTTACACCTTCCCCTTCTAAAGGTGTGTATGTCCTGTTACACCCACATGACTATGGACTGTCCTAGATGCTGTTTGAGGAACATCTGCATAGCCTATGATTCTGGAGCACATCTGTAAAGGCAAGGTTGAGGCCCTAGAAAAATGACTGGACTACAGACAGTAAGGGATTTCCCAGCTGACTGTACTGTAGTCTTTCAAGGTTGTTCTCTATGCCTCTGGGAACATCTGGGGATATTGTCACTCATCCATGATGACTGGAGACTGTCTTCCTTCAGACATACCAGGTGCTGTCCCTTCATAGACCCTGTGTACTGATGGTTCCTTAGAAGGTTCATTGATGAGGCATGCTGCATCTCTGCTGCTGTCACTGAATGACAGGTCAGACAAAACAGGAAGGCTCTCATTCATCACATCAGGTTCAGAGGGAGACTCCATCATACCCTGTTGAACAGGTAAGGTTTCATCTTTTGGTCCTGAAGAATCACAGGGAGTGCCCTGAGGGGGACCAATTAAAACCCTTCTCACCTTTGGGGAACCTGTTTCTCTATGCTCTGAGATGAGTTCGGCCTCTGACTCAATTCCTCTAGAATGTTACGTCGCTTCCTCTGGTGGGAAACTTTGGAAAAGTAGTGAGGTGAGAAAACGACTCTCCAAACATTTTAATAAATTGGATGGCTTTATTGATGAATTATGCCTCCAAAAAAGAACTTTACAGCCAAGGAAGGCAAGGACATTAAAAAGTAATTCGACTTTCTGGCGGAAGAAATTTCTGTTATTAAACAACAACAGAAAACCATCATAGAGCTGGTGACGGAAGTGAAGTCGCTAAGGCCGCAGAACGCCAAGAAGGACTGGCATCTTGCCCACCTGGAAAGCAGAGTTGCTGAATTAGAACAGTACACCAGGATGAATGATGTCATCACTGGGATTCAGATTAAACCCAGGTCATATGCAAAAGCAGTGATAAGGGAGGGAGAATCTGATGAACTGGGCAGCAACTCCATGGAGCAACAAGTGTCAGCATTCCTACACTCGAAGGGAATAAATATTGATTGCAGCAACATTGAGGGCTGCCACATTCTACCCAGGTGAGACAAAGAAAACACTGCCATCATCATGAGATTCATCAATCAAAAACAAAGCTGCATTGCTGAAACAAGGAAGGAAACTGAAAGGTACAAATGTCTACATCAATGAGCACCTGACAAAACGCAA
>JAOBAM010000025.1:58772006-58783699 GCA_025212355.1 Notarius kessleri
CTGTAAAGCTGCTTTGCGACAATGTCTTTTGTTAAAAGCGCTATACAAATAAACTTGACTTGACTTGACTTGACATTTGCTGGTGGGTGGGCATAGTAGGAAACTTGGGCTTCACCAGTAAGCAGGGGAGCCCTCATACCATTCTTCCTCTGGCCAAACATTGTGGCCAGTGGTCTGCTCAAATATGTAGAGGTAGGGCTTCATGTTGTCATCAGGAGTCAGCTTGGGGAGCAGACATTGAGCTGCTTGCCATGGGTTGGGGAGACAAGCGGTGCCAGCTCCTGCATGGTAGCCTGGAGCCCTTGGTCCAGTTCCTGTGTGACCTGCTGCTGCAAGCCAGTTTCCAGAAGTTGCTTCAGTAGAACATCCATTGGTGGGTGGGGGTCAGGTGTGCATGCCCACATTCTCCACCAGGAAGAATGCCTGTCATAGCCTTGCAACCTGTCATAGACTTGCAGCTATGACAGCCAGAACACAGACACAGACCCAGGCAGAGGGCAGGCAAAAGTGCTCTTCTATTAAAATTATCAGTGAGGGGAGAGAGGGGAGTGAAGAGAAAAGTGAAGCATGCAGCTCACATGCAGAGTGAGTGATGCTGGAGCCTTCATAGTGGAATGTGTATGAATCCTCTGCTGTTGGGCAGCACAGGAGGATCGCAAGTGGAAGCCTTCTGGGGAGTACACCATGGTTATGGTTGCCCTCTTTTGGGAAAGAGGAAGAAACTATTAGCATTGCTACCAGGAGTAAACATGAACAATGTGCAATGCTAGCAATATGCTTTTATCCTCTCCTGAAAGCTTGAGGAGGGTGGCCAGTAGTGCCACTTAATCTGCTGCAGCTGTGTCTGTTTTCCTTTTTCCACCACATGGCCATGTGCATTTTGGCTGCCCACAATACTGGTGCTGAAGTGTCACTGTCCCTTCAGCACCCAGGAAGTGGTAGTGCAAGGAGCATCTTTTATGTGTAGGAGGGCCATAGGAATGCCATCACACCTGTTAAATTTAGCTTCTTTCTATTTTGAATTCATTCCATTTTAGAGTGTGGGTGTCTGAGCCAAAATATTGTAGGTCTATTCATTCACATCCTGAATCACTGTGGTGAGCTGATGTTAACACACCATTGGTGTTGAAAAAAGAGAGCATGTTTGTCAGGAAATTGTTTGATGGGGACTATTTTTATGCCATGATCTGGGATAAACCTCTGCAGTGGTGTGCTATTACAGTGCAGCACAGAGGCTATTACAGCATTATGTTGTTTGTGTTCTCTTTACACAACTGCTGGTCTTGGGAAAAATGCAAATGTCCATCAGAGAGGAGGGGACACATCAGCTTAATGGCTGTGTTTTCAGGGCAGTTACTGAATATCAAGCTGATGAAGTGACTGCATCTGTTTTTAATTGTGGGTTTTGCAGTCATCTCCTAGTTCTACACACATAGATAAACTCCTGTAGGATCATCTGCTTTGCCTTTGCTCTCCTTTCTCTCTGACACATATAAAAATATACATTCCATATTTTCTAATAGAAGCAAGGACACAAAGACAAGTGATGTATAGACATAAACAAAAATAACAGTACGGTTGATACAGTTAAATACTTTCTAATGCTCTGGTAGCACATGCTGCTTATCTTGTGCTTTACACAAGAAAGATGATTAGAAATTAATCAGGTCATAGACTGGTGAACCTACATATATAACCCTTTACTTTAACTATTAACACCTTAAAGTTCCAGGTTGTGATTAAATTACACACCACAAAGCATAAAGTTTTATTCAATAACTATTAGTAATTATTAATTAGCAATAATAAAACTGACAGGAAAAGAAAAGCAGTTATAAATGTGAGGAATGTAAATGTGAGCTGACATCAAGCTCAGAGGGGATTCAAGGTAGAAGCATTCATGTCGCGATTCCCATCAAGTAATATTACCAATGCTACTTGCGAATTCTACCAAACACTTTGAAGCTGAGCCAAAAGACAAATGATGTCCAGAAGCCCAATAAATGGCAGTAGCCCATCAGCCCGGAACAGGAAGCAAGGCCAACGCCCGCCCCCAAGGCCATCTTTGAACATCATATCTCTAAATGTTGAAGGACTGTCTGCAACTAAAGAAGAACTTGTTGCCAAACTCTGCAGAGAGCATCAGTGTGATATTCTCTGCCTTCAAGAAACCCACTGTGGACCTAAACATCCCCGCCCTTGAGTGGAAGGCATGACCACCTTCATAGAAAGACCACATGAGAAACATGGAAGCGTCATGCTAGCAAAAAATGGGACAATAATTGAATCAACATCAAAGAGCGATGAAAACAACATTGAGGTCTTAACCGCTGAGCTCAGAGGAATTACCGTCACCTCCGTCTACAAACCACCTCCTACACCTTTCCTGATGCCAGAAATACCATCATCTGGGAAACCAAAGATAGTGATTGGAGACTTCAACAGCACAGCTCACAATGGGGATACACCGGTAACAATGCAGATGGAGATGCAGTGGAAGGATGGGATGGGATGAAACCAACCAGCTCAACCTGATCCATGATGCCAAATAACCAAAGTCCTTCAATAGCGGGTGATGGACAGCAGGCTACAACCCTGATATGATGTTTGTCAGCCATAGCATCTCTGGATTGAGCAAGAAGCTGGTACTGGAGCCACTGCCAAAAACCCAACATTGCCCCATTGGCCTTACAGTCAATGCTGCAGTTACCCCAGCCACAGATCCTTTCCGGAGAAGATTCAACTTTGGGAAAGCAAATTGGCCTGGCTTCCAAGAAGATCTTGAATGGAAGGTTGCCCACCTCCCAGCGGACCCCAAAATCTATGAAATCTTCACTAAGCTAGTGCACCAGGCAGCCCGGAAGAACATCCCAAAAGGCTGCCGCACACAATACATCCCCGGCCTTGACGCTCCAAGCAGCGAATTATATGAGCAATACCAGCAGCTCTACGAATTTGACCCCTTTGCTGAAAGCACTATTGAAGTAGGTGAGAGACTCATTATCTCCCTATCAGAAAGCCACCAGCAGACATGGCAAACTCTACTGGAGACAACTGATATGGTAAAAAACAGCAAAAAGGCATGGAGCCTCATCCGAAAAATCAGCAATGACCCATCAACCCGAACACAGCAACAGTATACCACCACGGCCAACCAAGTTGTGCATCAGTTGCTGCTCAATGGGAAATCCACCACCAAACAGCCAAGACCAAAGGTAGACTGACTTCAGCACTCCCAAATCACCAGACTGACTGGGCTGTTCTCCCCTGAAGAGCTCAATATCAGCATCAAAGCCCTTAAAACCAGCAAAGTCATCAGCCTGGACAATATTTTCACAGAGGATATCAAGCACTTTGGACCTCTGACATGGAAGTGGGTCCTTGAGCTGATGAACAACTGTATGCTGACAAGAAACAACCCAAAGATCTGGAGGAAAACCAGAATTAATCATCACTCTTCTAAAACTGGGTACAGATCCAGCATATGCAAAGAGCTTCCGCCCAATCTCCCTGCTATGTCACCCATACAAGCTGTTTGAGTGCCTGATCCTCAACAGGCTTGCCCCAGTCATTGAACCAGCCATTATCCCTCAACAAGCTGGATTCCGACCTGGCAAATCCACAACAAGTCAACTTCTGAATCTCACACAGCACATTGAAGACGGGTTCCAGAAAGGACTGGTGACAGGAGCTGTCTTTGTTGATCTGTCTGCTGCATATGACACTGTGAACTGCCACCTCCTCCTGAAAAAGATCTTGGAGATGACAAAAGACCTGGCTCTCACAGACCTCATCGGAGCCCTTCTGAAAGATAGGTGCTTCTATGTTGTCCTTAACAACAAGCAAAGTTGCTGGCGACAACAACGGAAAGGCTTGCCTCAAGGTAGCATGCTGGCTCCACTACTATATAACATCTACACCAATGACCAGCCAATGGACCAGAACACTGAGTGGCTCATCTACGCTGATGACTTCTGTGTAACATCCCAAGAGAGTATGTTTGAAGCTGTAGAAGCAAATCTCACCTCAGCCCTAGATGAGCTACACCTCTACTATGAGTGCAACCACCTATACGCAAACCCTGCGAAGACCCAAGTCTGTTTGTTCCATTTCAGGAACTGGGACGCAAACCGCCCCCTTAACATCACATGGTCTGGAACACCTCTTGAGCACTGTACCAATCCTGTCTACCTTGGTGTAATGCTGGATCGCACTATAAGGAACACATCAAAACCACCAAACTGAAAGTTAACTCCCGAAATAACATCCTTCGGAAGCTGACCAATGCCTAATAGGGAGCCACAGCACACACGCTAAGATCTACTGCTCTGGCTCTGTGCTACTCCTCTGTGGAGTATGTGTGTCCTGTTTGGGAGAGATCATCCCATGCCAAGAAACTAGACCCAGCATTGAATAACACCTGCCGCTTAATCACTGGCTGCTTGAAGCCCACCAATGTAAACAACCTGTCCCTCCTCGCTGGCATTGCCCCTGCTGATGTGAGACGGGAAGTCGCCAGTCGCATAGAGATGATCAAGACCACCAGTGATGAACGCCACCACCTCTACGGACATGTACCCCCAGCCCAATGGCTGAAGTCCAGGAGAAGCTTTCTCAGCCATGTCCAGCCCCTAGTAGCGTCACGGGAAGAAACCAGACTCCAACTATGGACAAAAAGGCTTGAGGATGATCCCCCTCTCATTGACATGGGAATCCCCCCTTCTGAAGCCCTCCCTCCGGGCTCAGAAGCACCATGGGTCCAGTGGAAGACGCTCAACCACCTGAGAACAGGAACAGGGCGATCAAAAGCTGCCATGGCCAGATGGGGCTATGAAACTGGCCAAACCATCTGTGAATGTGGAGAAGAGGACCATAAAATGCAGCACTGCCTTGTCTGGCCCCTACTACTCAATCAGTGCAGCTCAAAGGATCTCGCAGTGTTCAATAAAAATGCAAAGGACTGTGTAAAGAAATGGGAAACTGTAATATAACCAACCAGCTTTAAAGACACGAAAAGAAGAAGACTCTTGACCTTTAGAGGTTTTCGGGAAACCCACCCCTGGATTGTTTACCTGTCTTCACTTGTATTAATAAACACACTTGCACTTACATCCATCTCCCAACTATCTCTGACAGAATACTTCACACTACTTGATAAAGAGAATGCATATTCACCTGTTCATACGTCATGTTCAGAAACAAACTAATGTTAATGGCGCTAAACAGAACCATCTTGGTGTGGTTGGAGTGTTGGACTTGACTCGAATTTCTTTTTTTTATGACTTAGACTTGACTCTGACTTGAACACTGGGGACTTGAGACTGGACTCGGACATGAGGTTTAGTGACTTGACTACAACACTGTTGCAATCTATACGAAAAAGGTGAAAACAAATCAGAAACTGTTTAGGGTAAAAAATTAAAATAAAAATTATGCAAAAACCTGACTGAATAATTGTGTACACCCTTTAATAATCAAGGTTGTGGCTGTGTTCAAAATCAACCAATCACATTCAGTCTCACCTTAAATAGTTGGCATACACCTGACATCAATTAAAGTGGCTCGGATTGACCTCAGGTCAAGTTTGGCTGTTCCAGTAGAATTACAGTATTCTGATGTCATCTTGGTTGCATCATACTCCAAAAGCCATGGTCCGCAAAGAGCTTTCAAAACATGAACAAGATCTCATCATTGAAATGAATCAGTCAGGACAGGGGTACAAAATTTTCCAAAGCATTAAACATCCCATGGAACACAGTGAAGATAGTCAGCAACAAACGGAGAAAATATGGGTCAACAGTGACTCTACCAATATCAGGGCATCCCTCCAAGACTGATGAGAAAACTGATCAGAGAGGCCACCAAGAGGCTTACAGCAACATGAAAGGAGCTGTAGGATTTCCTGGAAAGTACTGGTTGTTCCCTATATGTAACAACAATCAGCCATATTATTCTGGGTTGTGGGCTAGGCTGGCAAGACAAAAGACTTTACTTGCAAAGAAAAACATCCAAACCCGACTAAACTTTGCAAAAAGGTCTATCCAGTCTTCCACAAGCATGTGGAGAAATGCGTTATGGTCTGATGATCCCAAGGTTGAACTATTTGGCCATGATTCCAAAAGGTATGTTTGGTGCAAAAATAACACAGCACATCATCAAAAGAACTCCATTCCCACAGTGCAGCATGGTGGAGGTAGCATCATGCTTTGGGGCTGCTGTTCTTCAGCTGGAACAGCGACCCAAAGCTTACATCTAAATCAATAAAGCAGTGGATTCACCAAAAGAGCATCAATGTTCTGAAATGACCCAGCCAGAGCCCAGACCTTAATCCAACTGGAAACCTGTGAGGTGACCTGAAGAGAGATGTACACAGATGTCTTTGCAATTTGACAGATCTAGTAAATTTTTGCAAGGAGTGGGAAAAAATTGCCAAGTCCAGAAGTGCCAAACTGAAAGAGTTTTACCCAAAAAGACTGAGTGCTGTAATGAAATCAAAAGGTGCTTCAGTGAAGTATTAGTTTAGGGGTGTGCACACTAATGCAATCAGGTTTTTGTCACGCCTTCGCGCTGTGTGCACCCTTGGGACAATTGATCATTGCACACACCTGTTGCTGATTTGGAGTGTAATCAGTGTGCGCATAAAAGGATGCTGCCAACACACATGGCGCACAGTACTACGTTCCCAGTGACCGTTACCAAGCCGTATGTTAACATTGTCATTCTAGTTCCTGACTCTAGTTTTATGGTTTTTGATTCTGCCTTTGTCTTTGTCTCCAATTGTCTGTTTGTGCCTCGCTCAACCTTTGCCTGTCCTCCATTTTGATTCTGGATTATGATTTGGATTATATGCTTGTTTGTAGTTGTTTTTATAATAAGACACTCTTCAGTACTTCCATCCACATCACCACCATTCCTGACAGTTTTTGCATGATTTTCTTTTTTTCACTAAACAGTTTCTGATTTGTATTCACCTTCTTTGTATGGATTAGAATTTTGCAATAAAGGTGGAATAAGTTCTGACAGGATTTATCTTATTTTTTTAGCACAAAAAAAACCCTGCCATTTTAGCAGGGGTGTGTAGAATTTTTATATCCACTGTACATTAAATTTTTGCAATGAAGAAGAAAAAGAAGTCTTTATTTGTAAAATATATATTAGCCCAATGAGTTTCATTTCATATCCCAGCTTGTTAATAAGTTGGAGTCAGAGCACAGGGTCAGCCATGACACAGTACCCCGGAGCAGAGAGGGTTAAGGGTCTTTCTTAATGGCTCAACAAATGGAGCTTGGCAGTGCTGGAGATTGAACTCCTGACCCTCTGATCAATAACCCATTGTACATGATATTTAAAAGTAATGTTACACATGATGCAATATTGTAATTCTATTGATATTATTATTCTCAGTTTCTGATGATTCTGATTCAGACTCCAGTGTTTCAGCTGTCCTTCTGACAAAATGGGGAGAAGTTATGCAAATTGATGGCCACTGGTAGGAAAGACCTCCTGTGGCATTCTGTACTGCACCTCGGAGGTCTCAGTCGACAGCCGAAAGTGCTCTGATATGAGTCCAGTGTGGCATGCAAGGGATGAAAGTCACTGTCCATAACACAAAATAGTTTCTTTAACATTCTCTTCTCTGACACTCCAACAAAGCCTCCAGTTCCACTCCCAGGAGAGAACCCACTTTCCTTTGCTTATTGAGTGTATTAGCATTAACTGCCTTCACCCTGCTGCCCCAGCACACTACAACATAGATGAGGATGCTCTACACCACCAAGTGATAAAACTTCTGTAGCACGGTCCTGCAGACATTGAAAGTTCTGAGTTTCCTAGAAAAATACAGGCGGCTCTGACCTTTCTTGCTCAGAGCCTCAGTGTTTTTAGTCCAGTCCGTTTATTGTTGGTGGTGACACTCAGGTACTTGTATTCCTTGACAATGTCCATCTCTGTTCCCCATGATGTTCACTGGGTTTGGACAGGTCTGAGACTTCCTAAAAATCCACCACCAACTCCTTGTTCTTTGTGATGTTCAGTTGGAGGTGATTTAGTTCACACCACTTCACAAGACTGTCCACCACACTCTTGCACTCAGTCTCCTCTTTGCTGCTGATACAACCCACAACGGGTCACCCAAAAACTTCTGCAGGTTGCAGGACTGTGAGCAGTATCTGAAAGTGAACAGAAAGGGAGACATGAACTGTCCGCTGAGGTGTCCCTGTGCTGCTCAGTATTATGTCCAACCTGTTGCTCTACAGTCTCACAAACTACGGCTGACCTGTGAGGTAGCTGGTGATCCAGGTCACTAGTGGAGCATCCACCTGCATCTGGTAACTTAGTCCTGAGCAGGGCAGGTCTTATGGTGTTAAAAGCAATTGTAAATTCAAACAACATTACTCTCACATTCCTGCCTGCCTCATCCAGGTGAGTAAAAGCCCTATTCAACAGAAAGATGATGGTATCTTTCATTCCAGTGCAGGGCTGGTTGGCAAACTGCAGAGGGTCAAGTGATGGCTCAAGGAATGAATGGAGGTGCTTCAGGACTAGCCGATCCAGTGATTTCAACTCAACTTTGTCATTCTTCCACATGCACAGTATACAGAAGAATGAAATGTCATTTTCAGTGGACCAAGGTGCAATCAGCAAGTATCACGACATAACAGTAAACATTAATTAAACAATACAAGAGGCAAGGTGAATGAGTGTGATGAGTGTGAAGAGGGAGAGATGTAAAAGATTTTATCTTTTAGGGCCTGGATGCCCTGCCACATGTGTCTGGGTTCCTTAGTATCACAGAAGTGATTGTTAATCTTCTGTGCATACTGGTGTTTTGCTTTCCTGATGGCCTTGGAAAGCTGAGCCCTTGCCAACCTGAGAGGCCCTTCCTCTCTCAACTTGAAGGTGTTGTCTCTTACTCTGAGCAGGGCATGGACCTCAGCTGTTAGCCACAGTTTTTGGCTGGCACTCGTGGTTATGATCTTTTCAACAGTGACATCCTCAATGCACTTCTCTATATACCCAGTCACAGAAATCTGTATATTCTTCCAGGTCGATGTGCTGGTCATAGATGGCAGCTTCCCTGAACATGTTCCAGTCCATGCTCTCAAAGCAGTCCTGTAGCTCCTTCCGGCCACACTCTGATGGTTCTTTGTACTTGCCTGGAGCATTTCAGCAGTGGCCTGTATGCTGGGATAAGCAGGACACAGAGGTGGTCTGCATGTACCACGTGGGGGCAGGGGGTGGCCTTGTGTGAGTCACAGAGGTTGGTGTAGAACAAGTCCACAAGTGGTCACTCAGGTAGCTAGAGGTTCTGGGGTAAGACCCAGACAGGCAGGTTGGTGCTGGGAGATCCCAGACATGTCCAAGAACAAGGCTCCAGCTCCCAAAAGTGCTACAAGCTTCCCCCAATCAAATTGGGATGGACAGAATATATATGAAGGGAGTACATATCATAGACTGGTGGATTAAAGCTGTACACAAATCTCAATCCACCAAGGCCTAATTCATGGTAAGTGAATGGATGTCATGTGAATGAAGGGTGAAGTGTGTGCATGGGGACATTCAAGACTATCTACTGGTGCCCATCAATATTTATTTCCGGGGTCAAAAGTATAGTGTGGAGGCAGCAGTTAGTCCTCACCTCAACCATCCACTGATTCTAGAGACAAATTGGCAAGATTTTCAGATATTATTAAATTGATATTCATGGATGGATATGCACAGTGCTGGTTGGGGAGTCAGTTCCAGGACCATCAATGTCAGCTCTGTATCAGGGAGACAGGGGAGGGTGGGAAGGTGTCTGTCCATCCCCTATTTGTGAGGATTCCCCTCAGGAATAAGCATGCACCTGTATATAATTAACGTGGTTCTTTTTATTTGGTTTGGAGGAGAGAGAAACAAGAAAGCGTGTGGAACAAACTGAGCTGCAAGGTACTTAAAATTTGAATGTGATTTTAACAGAAGTTGACAGCCCAGAGCTACAATAATGTTAACTGCAAACAATACCCATGTTACCCAGATATTAAACAGAAAATGTTCACCAGATGGTGTAGACTACCTTCTGTATAACACACACACACACACACACACACACACACACACACATATATATATATGAGAGAGAGAGATAGATAAGCATAACATAACATAGCAGAGTGTTTCAAATGCAGTAAAAAAGGCAACAACCGTAAAACACTCAAAGTAGATAAACGTACTTACCTAAAAGGGGCACTTAGCTGAAAGTGTTTAATCTGTACAGTGTGCAAGGAAACATGGCTGATTATCATCTCTACCTGAGCACTTTTATTTAAGAATGATTTCCTCAACTTCACCCACCTCTGCCTAATGCACACTGTACAGATTAAACACTTTCAGCTAAGTGCCCCTTTTAGGTAAGTGTGTTTATCTACTCTACTTTGAATGTTTTATGGTTGTTGCCTTTTTTACTGCATTTGAAACACTAAGATTTTACTGCAGATGAAAGGAGTTAAGTTCATAACCATATTTTCTGGACTGTAAGACACACACTGTGCGTGCGTGCGTGCGTGCGTGCGTGCGAGAGAGAGAGAGAGAGAGAGAGAGAGGGGCTCACTCGTGTGCTGCGCATCTGATTATCAGAAACAGGCTGGAGATGTGTAGATGTTCCTCTGCATTCTGTATCTGTTCCCCCATCACCACCATGATTCGAACAAATGTCTTCCTCTTCACTTTGAATCTTCTTTTGAAAACGATTCACCACATCCACTGTGCTGATAGAGGTATGGAGCTCAACCTGGAGAGAATTATTTTGTACAATATACAGAGTCTTCATTAATTTAATCAAATCATGGGGGCATAAATAATAATGAGGAAAATGCTGGATTTGTGCTTTATGAGTAAAATCAATTCCTTTAGGCATTTGTACATTTGCATACTAAAAGCCCTCCTGGCCTACCCTGTTTTTGTCTCTGTTGACCCATTGACATGTTGCATCATCATCTGTCCCCATCTGCCATATTTTTTATATGATCAAAGATGTGTTTTGCAGAGTAAGCTCTTTCAGCTCACCAAGGCAGTCTGCTTTGACAACACACTTATAACTCTTAGTTCTCGCATGTAACTAAGAGTCAAGTCAGAAACCTTGGCGTTATGCTGGACTCAAATTTAAATTTCCACAGCCAGATCAAATCAGTAGCTTCATCTGCTTACTACCATTGAAAAAACATTGTTCGAGTCAGAGGAATAATGTCAAAGTAAGACCTTGAAAAGCTCACCCACGCCTTTATTTCCAGTAGATTACTGCAATGGTCTCTCCGTAGGCCTTTCAAAACAAGCTGTTTGGCAACTTCAACTTATTCAGAATGCCGTCGCTAGAGTCTTGACAAAAACTAGGAAATATGAACACATTACTCCAGTTCTAAAATCTTGACACTGGCTACCTGTGAGTCAGAGAATTGATTTGAAAATCTTGAAGCTTGTGTATAAATCACTCTGCGGCTCAGAGCCCAAATATACAGTGTCTTGCAAGTATTCATCCCCCTTTGTGTTTGTCCTGCTTTATTGCATTACAAGCTGGAATTAAAATGGATTTTGGGGGGCTTAGCACCATTTGATTTACACAACATGCCTACAACTTTAAAAGTGCAAATTGTTGTTTTATTGTGATACAAACAATAATTAAGATGAAAAAACAGAAATCTGGAGTGTGCATAGGTATT
>JAOBAM010000025.1:59024211-59036992 GCA_025212355.1 Notarius kessleri
TCCATGGACTTATAAGCCTTCATTTGAGATTTGTCGACCCACGAAGTCTGCCAAACCAGATAGAACGCAATATCTGGCTACGCGATGGTCAGTAGAAGTGTCTTATCTTCAGAAAAATCTGACTTTTTTAAATAATATGGGTCAAGACCACACATATCTATCTTCTCTTTGTATCGATCCTTTGCTGGACCGTTCAAATCATGGTAATATTGAGAAAATTCAACATTGTTTACAGATATGCTTTCAGCAGCCGGCATCAGAGTTGCTTTGCATATCCATCAACATGCCGGACACTCATGACATAGCAGATTTTGATCACATGCTTGCAAGTCAAGGATATATCAGATTTACATATCCAGTTAACGAAACTCTCAATTTGCACTTCCGGTATCAAATTTGTAAATTCAATTTGGAAATATTTGGTGTGTGTGCTGCATTTGATCTACAAAATAACGCTTCAAATACAATAATGACGATCCGTAATCATACTAAAATACATAAATACGTTGTTTGTGATATTTTGAAAGACTTCCATTGTGATCCCACAAAAAATGGTGCTACATCCCCCTATTCAGCCTCTCGGCGACTAAAAACTCTGTTGGATAGTCGCCTACATTACAGTCAAAATCATTTTACAACTGAGTACTTGCACTTATTAACTTTTGAAAATGACACCTGTGGGTACTAAATATATAACATGTATTTGAATCTGTAGATATCATAAAAGGTCATTGTAGTATCAGAATGTGATGTGATGTAATTATTGTATTGCCACACACAAAAAGCATGTGTATGCTGTGATAGCCTGCACATGCCATATAGCATGTGCATGCTATAACAGCATGCATTGGTCCATAGCATGCAGTTTTGCATGCTTAATAGCACGTGCATAGCATTCTCGTTTGCATTTTTCAGCCTCCTGGCAAGTTGTCAAACTGCTGTCCAGGGACTTCATGCTATTTGAACTGCTATTCTGACCAACATAACATGCACATGATATGCACATGGCTTTGGACAGCCGTCTGAGTACAGCATGCACATGTTGTTGAACTGCTGTTGGAAGGCTGTCAGGTTAGGTAAGGGCATGCTTGTGAGACGGCATCACACATAGCATCAAATGTCCTTTGTACAACACAATTGTACCCAAAAAATTAAAAATGCAGCTGAAGATGGAAATTAAAGCACATCACAGTAGGTTGGTTATACCAACCATGATCATAGTAACTATCAAGGTAATCATGGTAGATCATGGTAAGTTGTGTTTGGTAAGTTTTATTTATTGTGTGCTTTGTAAAAATGGATGAAGACAGTACAACCATAAGGGAAGAAAACACTGTACTTTAAAAATAAATAACATAAGGTTTAAGTGGTTAATTAGGTTATCAAGTTAGTAAAGTGTAACTCAAAGTAGTGCACAATACCCTATGTTGTGCTGCAGTTAAATGGAAATACCAATAAATGTATGCAGCCATGTTGCCTTGTTAGACAATTTGCATGACCAAATATTAAACAGGAACATTTATAGGGCTGCCTATCTAGGCCATAGTCTATATTTTGAGAAATTAGCATATCTATTTTAATATGCTGATAAGCTGAATCACTAAACTCTGCAGAAGTTGCCTTAGTGTTGTTGAATAGGATGACTAAGGAGGAAGAACTGGAAGATCACTATGTTTTAACTCATGTACTTCCAGTGTGCACTTGCCGTTTTTGGTTCAAACAGTAAGTTCATACAGTACACATCACTACATCAAACGCACACTTCAATTTGACACCAACTGACTTACCAGCTTCTTTTTTATCTCTTTTACCAGGATAAATTTGAAAAGAATGTGGACTACAGGAAACAAAGGCAAAGAGAAATCCCATTTGGGGATCAAAAACTAGGCACTTCATACTCGAGAGGTCACAGATGCATTATGGTTAAGAGACAGATACCTGTAGCGACTGCCAGACACGAAGGCCAGTTCACAACAAAACAGGTTATTTCAATCTGTCTGTCTTTGTCTGTCTGTCTCCCTCTCACACACACACACACACACACACACACACAGAGTGTGTCTAATCCCACAATGACACTTCAAAAGGATCTAGCCTTCAGCAGGGGAAATGAACCACACAGCAATGTTCAATTAACAAGTCCTTTTCATGTTTTCTTCTGTTCTCTTGTGTTTGTTGTTCTTGTTTACTTCAGCTCTGATTCTCTCTGTCAATACCTCTGTGCACACAGAGTGCTATAGTGTCAACACTATAACACACAGGCCCATCAGCCTACAAGGTCCCATGGAGAATAAATTGCTAATGGTGTGAGTATAGGACAGGAGTGGAGATGTGGGTACAGGTAAGGAGCACGGGTGGAAAAAGGACTAAGATATTATACTAAGTGAAAATATAGATTATGTACCAAAATTTTACCCAATTAATAGCATAAGTATCTAGCAGAAATGTAGTCAAATGAAAGTTTAAAAAATGCTACTTTTAAAACGTAATACTTTTAATGTTTAAAAAGTACAAAGTAAATGTTTTTAGCTGATGAAACATCAGGAAAATAATTATAAAACTGATGATTTTCACGTTAAAGAAACGTCACACTTATTTGAAAACATCACTCAAAATCAAAAAAGGTTGCTTACTTGGTCATACTGTATGTATGAATAATACTATGTAATTTGCTAATGAATGAATCACAAGTCAAATACAAGGTAAATAAGGAATATTTACCATGTACTAGTATTTGACTTCCTACTTGGCCCATTTATGCTTGCAAATGGAAGCATTGCTATTCTAACTTTGCATCCGAAAACAGACTTGCTTCGTTAAATGTATTTAATTCAAGTTATATAGTCAGTTTCAAATTTAAAAAAGAGTTCATCCCTTCTAGGGACCCAAGCTTTTTTTTTTTTACATGTCTTTGCTCCAGCGTGTCTTTACTTCAGCATATTTTACTGCGGAAGGGCCAGAGGTGTATATCAAGCTTGACACTGCAGTTTTGTGGCTTCTCTATCTTCAAAAGCACATGGTATGCTATAGCATTAACTAAATTGTGTAGCTTGAGAAGGTCAGTTCAGATGATACATTTAAAGTTTCTTAATTGTGTATTTGCATTTCTTATGAGTGTATCATTTATTCTTTTTTTTCATGTAACTTTTTTTTTTAGAGATGTGGTGCATTCATTCCCACACTATAGTAGCCTCAGATCTCCTCTGTCGTGGATTCCATGAGAAGAATTGATGCATTGTTAAAGACGGTGGACTTCCATCATTTCTGGGTGACAGACTACAGGAGGTAGGATCAAGGAACCAAGGAGGCATCAATTAGAGAGTTTTGAGACGCACCCTACGTTTAAGTAAACATTGTGTTTACTTGCTTATCCTGGTATGCAAGTTCTAAAACTAGTTTATTGCTGCCTGTCTCTGCTTCTTCTGTTCTCGGGACTATTCCTGGAGCTGGTGTAAGGAAAATGTCATGCCCACTGTTGATCTCCCTGCTCTGGAGCTGCATTGTGATTCTGGGTATATGCATGCTGCTAATGTTTGGAGTCTTGGGAGGTGACACGTACAAAGACCTTGCCAAATATAACAAGAAGTGAAATTCCCGAAAGTTGTCACAATCTCCGCAGTCCCCTTTATTCTTATAAAGAGTTTTCATCATGCATATCTTGGGGGACAGCTCTCTCATCCCAGCAGGAGCAAAGGAGTTTGTCAAGGTAAAGCCAGATGATAGGCTTACCAGATTTGATTATCTCAGCTGGAATGCCATCAGTGCCTGGAGCCTTCCCAGAGGACAGGTAATCGATTTCCTTGCTTAGCTCTTCAATTTGGGGTTTCACGTGAAGTTCAAGCATGATAGGTAATTCCACCACTGAGCTGAGAGCATGTTCTGTAACAGAAGTTTTGATTGAATACATTTCGAGAAAATGCTTGACCCATCTCCCAAGCTGACTTGACTTGTGATAATTTCACCAGTTTTAGACTTGATAAGATAAGACGACTTTTATTATCCCATAATGGGGAAATTTCCTGTTTGCAGAAGCACAGTGGATAGCAGCAGAAGAGGACATATCAATCCACACAAGTTTAAAAAATCTATATTAAAAAAATATTAACAAAAAAATATAGTTTGATAGGTACAAACTTATGAATAGTGGGGCCAGTGACTTTTTAATGCCTTCAAACATATCATGTATGTTACTGGTATCTGATGCCATGTGGGTGTCTTGACAGAATTCCACCCAATACTTGTTTGCACACTGACGGGCTGAGTGCTGAACCTTCCCTCTTGCTTCACGCAGAGCACGCAAGGTTTCCTGGCAGGGTGAAGCTTTATAGTTGATCAAAGCTATGCACTTGTTCTCAATTAAAGGTGTCATTGCATGAAAATGGACTTCAAACCAATCAGCACTTTTCCTTTCCTTTAAGCCAAGGATTTCATGAGCAATGCTTGAGATAGTGTCACGAATACCACTCCACTTCAACTTGATAGAAGAGTCTTTGGTGGTTGCAACATGGGATAAGGCAAGCTATAAGTTTTCAAGAAATTCTTCCTTCTTGTCGGCAATACCAACAGCTGGAATATTAAGCCATGGTTTGCTTTTCACTCTAGAAAGATGATGATTTCTAGGCCGCAGCTTAATCTTGCTAGCAACCAGAGTGTGATCAGTATTGTAGTCAATACTGTGATAGATGCGGGTAAGTGAAACACTAATGCAGAATGCCACAATTATTAGGTCACGCCAGTGTCATCAGCCAGTGTCCAGATCTTGGGTGTTTCCATGAGACTTTGTATATTAGCTTAGTTTGAAAGAAGCTATTGATGACACAAAGCTCATGTAGACAACAAAGCTCAAGGAGTGTTTGCCCATTTTCATTCATTTTCCCAATCCCATGGCATCCTAGGACTGTTGGCCAAGCCACATTGTTGGCAAGCACCCTAGCATTAAATTGCCCAGAAGTTAGAGGCCCTCGTTTGAAAGTACAGAAACACCTGCAGAATCCAGTAGATTGTCTTTGTCATCTGGCGAGGACTGTAGTATAGGAGCATAGATGCACAAGAGGTAAACTGCCTGAGCGAGTTACAAGTTTGAGCGACATGAGTTTCTCAGATATGCCATGTGGTGGATCAGTCATATTGAGAAGAGTATTTCTTAAAGTGAATCTAACCTCATGCTCGTGAGCATCCTCTGCATGCTTTCCTTGCCAGAAAAAGGTGCAAGATATTTCACACAAAGAACCATATTCAGGTAATCTAGTTTCTTGGAGGGCAGCAATATCACTGTTAAGCCTTGATAGCTCACTGTCGATCAGAGCTGTCTTACGCATGTATTACATGCAGCCAAAGCTATTATCACTGTCCATTTTTTTCAAGCATTATTTTGTCTGTGTATTACACATTTTAAGCAGTATAATTCTAGTGGTTTGTGAAGGGTTTGTGTAGTATCTATATCTTCTCAAAGATGAGTAAATGCACAAGTGTGAAAACCATGATTTGGGACCCAAGAAAACACCAGGAATGTCATGGCATGGAAACAAGGAAACAAGACATTTGGCCAAGTGGCTTTATCAAGTAAAGTGAGAAAACTTTACTCCTGGAAAAAGCAGCAAATTGTACAGTGAGCATTTTACACAAGATTGTTTTGTTGGAGGACTTGTGTGAAAAAATCTCTGGGAAGGAGCAAGACTTAAGACAGAAATGACAACTGAAGCCAGATGCGATCCCGACTTTGTTTCACCACAAAACACCGACACTGGCAGCACAACAGAATACCGTGTCATGCTTTAAACGGATGGAAGATAAGCAGGTAATTTTTTTAATAAACAGCCAAGAAACTAGCCACTACTTTATTTTGATTCCTTTTCTAATACTGCATTGCCATAATTTTTGTAGAGAAATGCAAAGAAATTGACTGAGAAGTCATGCTAGACCATAATATTATACTATAGTCTAGTATAAACCATGCACTTGTCACGTCTGCTGTGCTAACAGAAAATGACATCACACAATGGAGTTATGGCGGCCTCCCTGACAAAAAATAGTCTCGTCTATTTTCATTGCTTTAGTGGTTATATCGTTAAGAACAAATTCAACATGCAACTTTTTTTATATAAAGGACAGACATAAAGACTGACTTTTAGTTCAGTTTGTTTATTTGCGAGATATTTCCTTTGACAATGACAGGTTAGTGATACAAACGGACAAAGTACTACAAATCAGCAATGTCAACAAGTAGTATTTGCTATGATAAATGAAAAGGGAAATAAACTTACATTTCATTAACACACTTACAACATCCAAATAAATATAGTTAACAGGAACCGGGAATGAATACCCAGATAAATATAACAGGATTCAGGAATTAACTCAGCTCAAGTAAACAAAGGAACTTGCTGCCATACAAACATTCAAATACAATCCACACATGTTCAGAATGTGCCGGTAGAAATAGGTGGGACTAGCACGCCAGCACAGCTGATATCATTTCCATAGCTGTTGGGTCTATCCGACGAAGCAATTTTTTTTTTTACATACTCTAAACTCAACAGTTTGATATGTAAATAAAAAAAAACTGAAGCCTGTCAGTCATTGTTCACATTAGATAGTCTCCTATACATAAATTTGCACAAATTCAGTAACTCTTATGGGATACAAATGTATTTCCAAACTGAATTTTCATAAATACCACATTTATTGTGGTATATTCACAAATATTCCTGTGAACTATTTATGAATAAATTAGTTACTGTGCAGGTTGATACATGAGGTTCACTGTAGAGACAAGAATCCTGGGCTCTCATTTATCAAAGGTGGATACACATGAATCTGCGTGTAGATTGTGTAATCGGTCTTTTCAATACAAAGTGTGGACTCTATTAAAGCAAATATTTGCGTAGATGTGTACATATATTTCCACTCAGCTGGCCTGCTAATACACTGGATTATTTCTGAATATTCTTTCATTCATTCAGTCTCAGTAGCCATTTTATCCTTGCCTGACCAGGTTCATGGTTGGTCCCAAATCTATCCTGGCAATACAGCACAAGGTGAGAGAATTCTCCATGAATGAGAAACCAGTCCATAGCAGGGAACTATGCATGTATACTTACACACACCAGCTCACACCTAAGGGCAATCTAGCATGGCCAAAAGTGTGAGGAAACCAGAGAACCCAGAGGAAAACACATACGAGCACAGCGAGAACATGCTAAACTCCACACAGATAACCTGAGCTCAGGATCAAACCAGGGTCCCTGGAGCTGTAAGGCACCACTGTGCTACAGAGCTCTGAATGTAATTAGTGTTAAATGAAAGGATTTTTGCATGCAGATCAAAAAATGATTTCGGTGGTGATATCCTTTTAGAAATGGTAAGAATAGATTTTCTGTGATCTGGGAAAACAAGAACTTTGATGAAGGGATATTCAGTTGTTTACTGTTTTGAAAGAATGATGATTTGATTACCTAGCCAGTGTCAGGGTGCAGGCACTTATGGATGCAAGCACAGGGGAGAGAGGGTGCGTTGCAAACTGTCAACAAATCCAAATCAGTAAGCTGAAGGCATAGTCAGGGATAAGCACAGGTCAGTCAATCAACAAATGGGATGTCAAAGAGCAGGGAAGGAAACGGAGTCAGGAAATAAACATAAACAGAGTCAAAACACGAGTAGTCAGGCAGGAAGTCAGAAGGCTTGATATGATCAGGTACGGAGACAAAGAATGATACTTTACAATGGGTGTTTGTGACTGCTGAGCTTATATAGGGAAGTGAATGCTGGCAAATAGTAGACAGGTGCACTTGTTAGTATTCTGGAGATGAGGAGCACTGTGGTGCTTGGGAGTTGTAGTCCAGAGCGGCCATGTTTGGAGACTGCTACAAACTCTGGTTTTCAGTGCTGTTACTGACAGACACCACCACCACCCCCAGGAGTAAACTCCTTTCTCGGACGACCTCTCTTTCTTGGCGCTGGCTTGTCTGGATGCTCTTTGTGGAATTCCTGTGTGAGGAGTGGATCCAAGATGTCTCTGGAGCTAAACCAGCTGCACTCCTCTGGGCTGTACCCCTCCCAGTCAACCAGGTACTCCAGCTGCCCTTGTTTGTGCTGAGAATTGAGGATTTTATGAACCTGGTATACAGGGTCCCCTTCTAGTTCCAGGGAGGGAGGTTCCTGGCTGGGTGTGTTTGTGGCTAGAGGGCCTTGGATTTAAGCATGACACATGGAATATGGGAGCCATTTTGCAGTGAGGTGGGAGTTCCAACTTATATGAAACATAAGGTGATTTTGCAAAATCACCTTATAAGGATCAATGTATCAGGCTTGGAGCTTCCAACCGGTATTTGGCTCTCATAAGTCCTTAGTGGACACCCACACTCTGTCGCCTAGAGCATATTCCACAGTCTCCCCTCTAGGCTTGTTTGCATACTGCCTGTACTTTTTGTTGACTAGTTCTAGTCTTTGGTGAACTTCCTTTCATGCTTGCTCAGTCCTCTTAAACCAAGAGTCCACTGCCAAGATTTGAGTTGAGGAATCATCCTAAGGGAAGAGTGTTGGTTGATAGCCAAGGATACATTGAAATGGAGTTAATTGAGTTGCAGAATATTTCAAAGAGCTCTGTGTGTATTCCGCCCAGGGAAGGAATCATGCTCAGTCTTTCTGGTTCCTCATACAGAAAATCCTGAGGAAGCAGCCTACCTCCTGGTTGGCGTGTTCCACCTGGCTATTGGATTGTGGGTGGTATCCAGAAGTTAAGCTCACCGATACCCCAGCCTGTCCATGAATTTAGCCCATAACCTAGAGATGAACTGGGGACCCCGGTCACTGACGATATCTTCAGGGCTACCATAATATCCGAAGACATGATTATGAGTTCTGCGGTTTCAAATGCTATGGGTAGACCAGGTAGAGGGAAGAGTTTAAGGACTTTGGAGAATCGATCTATGACCACTAGGATAATTATTGCCTTGGGATCAGGGTAGGTCGGTGATAGTCTATGGCTATGTGTGACCAGGGTCGTTGAGGCACCGGGAGTAGACAGAGCTTTCTGGCAGGTGCACTCATGGTACCTTCACTTGGGCACACGCGGCACAGGATGAGACAAAATGGTTAATTTCAGAGGTCATGTTCTCCCACCAATACTTATTTTTGAGAAGTTGATAGGTTCAATGACTACTGGGATGTTTTATAGCTGGAGAATAGTGGGCCCAAGTGATGAGTTTACCTTGGAATTGGGGCAGCACATACATGAGTCCAGGGGGACAGTTCTCAGGTGGACTGGGAGGTTGAGATTGCATTATTTCCCAGGACATGGCTTGCACAAAGCATTCAGGTGATAAGATGGGTGTGGGCTCTGGAGTGTGGTTTGAAGTGGCAAGGATTCTGGAGAGAGCATCTGCTATAGTGTTTCTAGAGCCAGGGTGGTAGGAGTTCGTGAATCAGAATTGGATGAAGAACAAAACCCATCTAGCTAGACATGGGTTCAGGTATTTAGCTGTCTTCAAGTATTCTAGATTTTTATGGTCTTTGATGATAGTGAATGGATATGTGGCCCCCTCTAACCAATGTCTCCATTCGTCTATTGCCAGTTTAATAGCTAGGAGTTTTTGATTGCCGATGTCATAGTTCTGCTCGGCTGGGGTGAGTTTCTTGGAGTAGAAAGCAATGGGGTGTAATTTTGGTTCATCCCCTAAGTGCTGAGAAAGGACCCCTCCCACTCGTCTCTGAGGCATCGACCTCTACGACAAAAGATTTAGTAGGATCTGGATGCTGAAGGATGGGAGCAGTTGTGAAGGCAATCTTGAGCTGGTTGAAAGCTTCTTCAGTTGCTGGGTTCCACTGATAGCATAATGGTGCCTTCTTGAGCAGGGTTGTGAAAGGGGCAGCAATTGTGCTGAACCCAAGGATGAAGTGGCGATAAAAATTTGCAAATCCCAGGAAGCTTTGTGGTTCTTTCACGGTAGTGGGAGTTGGCCAAGATGTGACTGCCGAGACCTTGCTCTGGTCCATGCTTACACCTTCTGCACTGATGATGTACCCAAGCAAGGATATCTGGTGGATGTGAAACTTGCATTTCTCTGCTTTTACATACAAGTGGTTCTTCAATAGTTGGGCGAGTACTGACCTTACATGTTTGTGATGCAAATTTTTTTGTTGGGGGAGTCATCTATGTAAGCTATTACAAACCTCCCCAGCATGTCTCTGAGTACATCATTTATGAGACACTGGAAGACACTTGGCATGCAAGAAAGCCCATAAGACATGACCAAATATTCAAAGTGCCCAGCTGTAGTACTAAATGCAGTCTTCCACTCATTGCCTTCTCAAATCCTGACTAGGCTGTAGGCGCTTTGAATATACAGCTTTGAGAAGATCTTAGCTGTTCCAAAGCCAATGGCACCAGAGGAACCAGATAGGGATATTTGACTGTGATTTGGTTCAAGACTCAATAGTCTATTCAGGGATGAAGACCTCCTCCTTTCTTCTCCACAAAAAAGAAGCTGGCTGAAGCTGGAGATGTTGATGGCCTAATGTACCCCTGTTGCAAAGCCTTCTGTACATACTCTTCCATGGCAGCTTGTTCAATGATGGACAAGGGGTATATGCAGTTGTGAGGAGTAGTACCTGGGAGGAGGTCAATGGCACAGTCATAGGTTCGGTGAGGAGGCAAGCCACTAGCCTTACCCTTACCAAAACTTCCCTGAAGTCCAGGTAACATGAAGGAACATTATCTAAGGAGTCAGGCAGTGGACTCTCCACCAAGGTGGACAATATCAAGATTTGTGGGAGTTTCAGGCAGTTCTGGAAGCAAGACAGGGACCATTGAAGAATTTTTCTATGTTACCATGAGATGAGAGGGTCGTGAAGCTGGAGCCACAGGAATCCCAAGATGAGATCATGATGGGCTGTGTGAGTGACCAACAAAGAAATGTGTTCAACATGAAGTGCTCCCACCTAGATTTCGAGGGGTCATGAGCCCATCACCAATGGGACCCCCCATCAATGGCCTTAAGGTTTACTGGTCATTGGAGTTCTTCCATGGGTAAGTTGTATTTCTGGACAATCGCACTACTGATGAGATTCCCCTCTGCCCCAAGTCTATGAAGGCAGAGAGAACATGGGTCAAGTCTGGCAGCTTTACCAGTACAGGCATCTTTAGAGAATGTGATATGTAAACCATTTTATGACTCACTGGGCTGAGTTGACTGGTTTCTTGATGGATATGACTCTCCTTCTTAGGGTTTGGTGGGCAAACTGGGCACTTGGCTATCAGATGGCTGGATTCACCACAGTAGAAACATAATCCCTCACAATGCCTCCTATCCCTCTCTGAACATTGTAGGCGAGCATGAGAGACCTCCATAGGAATCAGGGATACCGGAATAATAGAAGGGGCTGGAGGAGACTGTCACATGGGTCAGTTTCTCAGAAGGTGGTCAAGGCAAATAACCAGATCAATGGGGGAGTCTAAAGTGAGATGATCATCACGGCATGTTAATTCAGTGAGCACTTCAGGGCATAGACCTTGATGAAAGGTAGCCTTAAGAGCGGGCTCACTCCAGCCACTACCAGCAGCTAGCGTGCGAAATTCCAATGCATATTTGGCCACTCTCCGATCTCCCTGTCTGATATTAAGCAGGCTCTCACCAACCTCAGCACCTTCAGGTTGGTGATCAAAAACTTGCTTGAACAGTTCAATAAATCTATTTTATGAAGTGGCGTGTTCATCCCCACGTTCCCAAACAGCATTAGCCCACTGTAAAGCCTTGCTTGTGAGAAGATTGAGGAATTGGGCGATCTTCTGTTCCTCTGTGTCTCCTGTGAGAGTGGAAAAATATAGGGAGCATTGTAGAAGAAATCTCTTGCAGTCAGAAACTTCCCCTGAATACTTTTTGGGACGCAGAACCATTTGGGTTGCACCACCGGAGGACAAGGAGTATGTCAGGATGGCCTGCAAAACAATAGCAGTGAGTTGCAACATTCTGGTGTTAAGATTGCTTATCATTTGCTGATACTCTCCTAACAGTCACCCCTGAGCACTGAGTGCAGTTTGCTTTGCTTCTTCTGCTGCATCCATCGCTGGCAAAGTATCCTGTCAGGGTGCAGGCACTTACAGATGCAAGCACAGGGGATAGCGGGTGCATCACAAACTGTCAACAAATCAAAATCAGTAAGCTGAAGACGTAGTCAGGGGTGGGCACAGGTTGGTCAATCAACAAATGGGATGTCAAAGAACAGGCAAGGAAATGGAGTCAGGAAATAAACAAACAGACTCGAAACATGAGTAGTTAGGCAGGAAGTCAGAAAGCTTGGTATGATCAGGTATGGAGACACACAATACTTCACGATGGGTGTTTGTGATTGCTGAGCTTATATAGGGAAATTAATGCTGGCAAATAGGAGACAGGTGCACTTGTTAGTATTCTGGAGATGAGGGGCACTGTGGTGCTTGGGAGTTGTAGTCTGGAGCAGCCATGTTTGGAGGCTCCTCTGAATTCTGGTTTTCAGCACTGTTATTGACAGCCAACAAGGTATATCTTATACTTTTTTGCATAAAGGTAATATAATAAGGATTTTTACATTTTTGTATAATTTTGAATGGGAATTTAATCATCTGTTTAGAATATTTGAAGACAATTAACATTGCTAATTTTAAATTAATCTCATCTCATTATCTGTAGCCGCTTTATCCTGTTCTACAGGGTCACAGGCAAGCTGGTGCCTATCCCAGCTGACTACGGGCGAAAGGCGGGGTACACCCTGGACAAGTCGGCAGGTCATCACAGGGCTGACACAT
>JAOBAM010000025.1:60093153-60103611 GCA_025212355.1 Notarius kessleri
CCAAAAATTAACCAACTACCAATAGAAGAAGAAATTGGACAAAGATGATGGAAGTGGATTGGCCACACCCTGTGAAAGGCAGCATCAAACACCACCAGACAAGCCATTATGGAACCCCCAAGTGAAGAGAAGAAGAGGCAGACTTAGGAACAGCTGGCATAGGGACCTTCACACAGACATGAGGAGGCTTGGGCACACATGGGCCAAGCTGGAAAGGATAGCTGAAGACAGAGTTGCTTGGAGAGCAATTGTCAATGGCCTGTACCCCAGGAGGGGTGACAGAGCATAGAGAGAGAGAGAGAGATGAAATGTCCAGGTTTGCCACAGCAAATGCAGGACCTGATCTCACGGTGGTGTCTTCTCTCCTTGGGAGTGACACAGGTTCTGCCTAACTGCATTGGCTCTGGTTCAGGAGAAGCGGCGGCCTCAGATGAGGAAACGGTAACCTTAGGTTCAAACTTGAGGCTCCTTCTCAGGTTCTGTTGGTGTAACTGGTTACCCACCCAACCAGCAAGGTCCATCAGGCCAATTAGAGTCTAGGGGAGGTTGAGAGGGATGATCTCATCCAACTTAGAGCTATTAAGTCCATGAAAAAAAATGCGTCAGACAGGGCACCAGTATTCCAGTCCACAGCCACAGTCAAGGTACAAAACTCAATTGCAAAGTCATAAACCAGCCGGCTGCCTTGCTTGAGCTGCTGCATGAGTCACTTTGCTGCCTCCTTGCCCATGGGTGACCAGTCAAAAACCTTCTGCATCTCTTCAAAGAATTCCTTGTACTTAGAACAACAGGGGGCACTGGGATCCCAAACTACTGTTCCCTACTCCTGAGCCCTTCCAGTCAGAAGCATGATGATATCGTCAACTTGAGAGCTCTTGGAAGGGAAAGCAGCGGCCTCAAGTTCCATTGACAAGGAGCACTTGGGAAAAGAATGAGCGGCAGGTCCCAGGCTCCCCATTGTAAGGTTGCAGGGCAGGCAAGCACGGCTCTCAGTGGGGTTGCAGAGTCAGAACAGCCATTGGGACAACAGGTGAGCTGACAGGTGCAGGTGCTGGCTGACTCAAGATTGAATTCTGAAGGATCTCCATCTAAGAGGAGAGTTTCTGCAGTGTCTCTGTGATGGTCGTCATATTCTGGACAGCCACAATATCCTGCTGATGGTAACCCAAAATAGAGCCTTGGTAGGTCAGTGCTGTTCTGACCACATTCAAGTCTGCTGGGGCCATTCCTCTTGGCAGCATTGTTCTCTCATGAGCGAAATGGTCATAGGTGCTGGCAAGACCCAATAAGCAGACTCGCGTGCACAAAAGTTGAAGAGAAAGGTCTTTAATCTTTAAAACGCAAAGCACTGGAAGAGTGGAGCAGCAGCCAGGCAAAAATCTGAAACCGAGAAAATGGAAATGGGAGTTAGTGCCAAACAGGAAGAGTAGAAATTCCAAGACAAGTGTGGAAGCAGAAAAAAGTCACAAGTCCAGAGCACAACCCTGCAGTGGGAAAAATTTGCTCACAACACAGACACAAAAAGTAAAAGAGTCCAGCACGCACCCACAGAAAGAGAAATGTGCTCGCAGTCCCAAAAAAGCAAAGGTAATCACAAAAGTAAAGCAGAGTAATCCCAACATTCACAGCAAAGTAGCAAAATAATTAGGGTCCCAGGAAAAACTAGGACAATAATACAGGCAAAAAACATCGCATGAAGCAAAGACAATCCCGCATCAAGAGAATCTCCAAGCAGTGTAATATAGAGCCGTGGATGAGCTGGTGAGAGACAGATGTGCTGGCCACAGTGTGGGGAAGGCTCAGGGAAAACCAAGGAGTGGAGTGAAAAGCCCGGATCAGGACCTAGATGTTCCCAGCTGGCTCATGACTGTATACATGCATTAATGTGATAATTTGTACCATAATTCATGTAGATTCCCTTCTCTCTTTCTCAGACAGCTGTATGACTGATGTAAATAATGCCAACTGGACCAGACAGGTCAACTCAACATCAGCAGCCACTGAGTTTTGGGAGTAAGTGTCATGTACATGTAAATGTAGTAAAGCTTTTCATCAACATCATTTCAGTAGTTACAAATATCTACATTATTAACTGAAACCAACTATGTATTAAATCCATACTGAGACACATAAGTTACAGAGAATATGATGCTATCATTTATTTTCATTATATTAATGTGCAGGCGAAGAGTGCTTTCTATCTCCAAAGGTATTGATGAAGTAGGTAGCATCAACTGGGAGACTCTCCTGTGTCTAATTGCAATTTGGATCATATGCTATTTTTCTCTATGGAAAGGAGTCAAGTCCACTGGGAAGGTATATGTGTGCTTGGTTTCCATAATTGGCTATTCAAATAAGTTTGTTACCATTAAAACCATATCAGCTTCTGAACTCATTTATTCTTCTTTGTTCTAGTTCAGTTTCTCGTGCAATAGTTTTTAGTCACTAGGAATGGTTAAGTCATAAACACTTAAATGCAACATTGGAACTTGTTTTACATGACATTACTTAATGTGTTTTCCATCCACTGTTCTGAGGTGGTGTATTTCACAGCCACATTCCCCTATGTAATGTTGCTGGTGTTGCTGATTCGTGGACTGACTCTCCCTGGAGCCATGCAGGGTGTTATTTTCTACCTCTATCCTGACTTCCAGCGACTGTTGGAGCCTCAGGTGCTGTAAGCGCGCAACACACAAATAGACACAGGACTAACAATTTACACAGTGTTACTTTTACAGACCTTGGTTATTAATAATAATTGTATAATGGAATTATTTTAGTTGTCTAATGTTTGTTCTTGAAAGAAAAAAATCTATCTTCTGTATTAAAAGACATGTTCTGAAGATTTACTTTTAAAAGTTTGGGTTAACTGCAAAATTTGACAAAGGCAAATGTATGGTGTATAACTGTTAATAAATTTACTTTCAAGTCCACTTAAAGTAAGTGTAGTGTATTACTCACTGCTTTTATAAATTTCTGTGTGGGTGTGCAGGTATGGATGGAGGCAGCCAGTCAAATTGGCTTCTCTTATAGTCTAGGTTTGGGAATACTGACTGTGTTAAGCAGCTACAACCAATACAACACCAAATGCTACAGGTGACCTGAACATTTTCTAACGTAACATTTTGCTCCCATTCACCTATAAAATACTATCCCCATTTCCAGAAAAGTTTAGATATTATCCAAAATGTAAGAAAAAAATCTGTAATTTGATAATTCACATGAACCTTTATTTAACTAACAAAAGTACCAAGAAAAGATTTCCAAGACTTTTACTGACCAACTAAATTGTTTTCTTTCTTTTTTTTAATATATATAAATATATACATGAAGTTAGAATTTGATGCCTACAACACTCAAAAAAGTTGCAACATAAAACTGAAAAGTTCATAGGATATTCAAGTAACACCACTGTGGAAGATTCTACAATAAGCAGGCTAATTGGTAACATGATTGGGTATCAAAGGAGCATGTACCAAAGGCTCAGTCATTGCATGCAAGGATGGGTTCTTTGTGTGAAAATTTGTGAGAGAATTGTGAGTTAATTCAAAAAGAACATTTCTCAGTGCAAGATCTTAGGTCTTTCAAAATCTACAGTGCATAATATTGTGAAAAGATTCAGGGTATTCTGAGACTTTTCAGTGCTTAAAGGGTAAGGTTGGAAACCACTGTTGAATGTGTATGACCTTCGAACCCTGAGGAGGCACTGCCTGAGAAACAGTCATGCTGATGTTATAAATATAGCTATCTGGGCACAAGATACTTGGGAAAACAATTGTCACTTAACAGAGTCTGCCATTGTATCCAGAAATTTCAAGCTGAAACTGTATTATGCAAGGAGAAAGCCATTCATTAATTCTATGCAGAAATGCTGCCAAATTCTCTGGGTACAGACTCCTCTCAAGTGGACTGAAAGACAGTGGAAACGTGCTGCGATCAGATGAGTCCACATTTCAGCTTGCTTTTAGGAATAGCAGATATCGAGTTCTCAGTATCAAAGTTGAACATGTTTGTTATCAGAGAAAGGTCCAAAAGCCAACATCTGTGATGGTATGGGGTGCATCAGCGTCCACTGCATGGGAGAGTTGTACGTGTGTGAAGATGCCATTGATATATTGGGGCATGTTTTGGGATTTTAGAGAGACATATTCATCAAGGCAACATCTCTTCCCAGGAAGTCCATGCTTATTTGAGCAGGACAATGCCATGCCTCATAGAGCATGGGCTACAACAATATGGCTTTGTCAATTATGGAATGCCTTTGCTTGACTGGCCTGCTGCCAGTCCAGACCTGTCTCATATCAGGGCCTTTCACATGATGGCTGCATAAACAAATCTGGAGTTATGGTGACATGTTGCTGGCCAAGCTTTGTGTTTGACAATGGCTGGCACAAGTGGGTGCAAGTAATTGTAAACTTGTAGAAGTTACATTTAAAAGAACAATGCCAGAGACATGTAGTGCTTTTGGATGTAATAACAAATGTGGGGATTAGCCTGGTTTAATTTTTCACCACTTCCTGGCGAACCCAGAAAGATGAGAAAAATGGCAAGCTACAGTTAAGCAGGAAGACTTAGATGCCAACAAACCATTCTCGTGTATGTGGAGAACATTTTATATCAGGTTAATATGAAAACTCTGTGCACCTGTTATTTCTCCTAACACTTTTTCTAGCTCAAGGCCATTCAGTTATAAAAATCCCAAAGATCTAGATCTAGCCTAGGTATACTCAAGTTAACATTCAACAAGTCCGAAAATTGGCGTAACATTGACAGAACTTTGGTCTCGATAGTCAATCTTTTAACAGACTGCATGGTCTGGCATTACTCAGTACAGACTACTGATACATACACAAGCATGTCATACTTAGCAGCTCTACTGCACTACAAACTCCCCCCCCAAAAAAAACAAAAAAACAAATGGCAAATGTATGAACATTAAACTCTATATCTGGATGTGGGCTTTGGACGCAATATATTTTATTACACCTTTTGCTTGGTGAGACTAGCAGCATGTTTGTGATGTACTGATGATGTAGACCAGGCTAAACACCACAAATTATGCTAGATCTAGCCCCTGGCTTGTTTATTACTGTTAGAAGTGCACATTTGAGCTTACCTTTGTCATAAGGTATTTTTCTTTATCAAGAATTTCCCATTACATTTCAGCATGCACAAACATTGCCTCGAAATATTGGTAGGCATTTGTATTTTTGTATGCTTTTAGCAACTTTTCAGTGTATTTAAAGGTCCCAAATACTAAACAGTTCAGGATGACGTAGGATCCCAAATCTGGTAATTGGTCTGCTATACACTTTTCAAGTGGAATAAATACATTTGTGAGTAAATTAAGACGCAGACATCTTTACTTTTGCAACATGTACACTCAAGGACAGCGATATTCCTCCTCTGCATTTAAACCATCTCAAGTGCTGATGAGCACACATGAGCACACACATGCCCAGAGGAGTGTGCAGAATAAATAATGAATACATACATTTTTGAGTAAATTGTATGGATCTGTGGTGCCTGCATGTTTTAGCTTTTGGATGTATCATGATCTGCTGGTAGAAGATAAATTTTTAATTGTTTCAGAGAGATTGCACGGACTGCAGTCATCTCGATTTTCATTATCAACTGGTGCAGCTATGTTTTTTTGTTTGCCTGGCCATATGAAAGACTCTGTGTAATAAACAAAAATCTGTTACGTCAGTGAAAAGCCTCAATTGAGAATGTATAGTGCATCATGAAGAGGTGAATCAGACAGTGGTGACTACAGACTGTTGAGCAGTTGAAGTTTTGTATCAAGCAATAATGAACAAAAATTCCAATTGCAAAACTGCAACAATTAGCATCGTCAGATTCCATATGATTAAAAAGTGTCATTAAAAGGAAAGGTTATGCAATACAATGGTATTGCCTCAGTCCCAACTTTTTTTTGAGTGACAATTATGTTGGTCATTAAAACTATTCAATATATTTTCTTTATACTTTTGTCAGTTAAATAAAGGCTCATGTAAGTTAACAAATCAGATTTTTGTTTTTATTGCATTTTGGAAAATATCCCAACTTTTCTGTAAATGGGATTAGTAATAATGTTTTGCACAAAAAACAAACAAACAAAAACAAAATGGATTAACTTGCATGTTATTAAAGGGTGATTATTAGGTCATTGGTATAAATAAACCTGATTAAATGAGCCACCATAAACTGAATATTTTACATTAATTATATATCATAATGCAGGTGTCTTACTTTAATAATAATAGTTTGAAAAAACAGTGATTTGTGTGTTAAGGCTGAAGCTGATGGTTTGTTAAGGTTTAGTTATGCTGTAAATGTTAGTTCTCTTTACTTTAATGTAAAACTTGATCAAATTATTGATACGAATCTACAGTTCCTTTCTGAGAGACACAAACATTCAACTGTAAGCCATCTTGGGTTCAGCCATGCACAGTAAATAACAGATGTGATTATACTTGACTTCAGGTCGTTGCTCAGTGTAGTACATTTGTCTTGCAAATAATCCCTTTCTTAAAAACACTAGCAACAAAAATGCTACAGTGATGAAAAAAAGAACTATCTAGTCATCAGGAACTTCTCAGCCTCACTGGCTCGTCACTGGTTATAAAACAACTGAAAGTAAAATAAATCACAAAGAATTTTAATTGTGATATGATCCAAAAAGGGCCTTATAGTTACAGTTGTAGATAATAAAATACATTAGCAAAAATACCATAGATATTTTGCCTCATTGATTTGTAATATAATCATGTATCTGTGTTTTAGGGACTGCTTTTGGCTGTGTCTGCTGAACAGTGGTACCAGTGTTGTAGCAGGCTTTGCAGTGTTCTCAGTTCTGGGCTTCATGGCTCATGTGCAAGGCGTTCCAATAGAGGATGTGGCAGAATCAGGTATTACTTCTGGGGAAAAAAGAAAAAAAACTGTGTGTGTAGTATATAGAGGATGTGACATGGTCGCATGAAGATAGGAAGTTTATCTTTGAATGGTGAATGTTATATTTCACAAGTGAGCAAAGGAGTAATATATTTTTCAAAATGAGAAAATGAACTTCATACCTTCGCACCACCATGTAATGTTTTTATGCCAATTAGTAAATCCTGCGGCCACTCCAAAAGCGCCTTTGCACCCCCTCCCTTTGATCGAGACCCCTTTTGAAAGAATCGGGATGGATCTCGTCAGGCCATTAGATCGGTCAGCACGGGGATATCGCTTTATTTTAGTTCTGGTGGACGATGCAATGTGATATCTGGAAGCAGTGCCTCTCTGCAATATCTCAGCATGCAGTATTGCGGAAGCATTCTTCCATATTTTCTCCCGGGTCGGGATTCCAAAAGAAATCCTGACAGACCAAGGCACTACATTTACATCACACACACTACGCAAACTGTATGGGCTATTGGGAATTAAGCCTATCTGCACCAGTGTCTGTCACCCACAAACGGATGGCTTAGTGGCTGCACCGTGGTGTAATGGTTAGCACTGTCACCTCACAACAAGAAGGTTCTGAGTTTGATCCCAGCGGCCTGTGGGGGCCTTTCTGTGTGGAGTTTGCATGTTCTCCCCATGTCTGCCTGGGTTTCCTCCAGGTGCTCCGGTTTCCCCCACAGTTCAAAGACATGCGGTTAGGTTAACATGGGGAGGCCTTGGGCTAAACTGCCCTTGAGCAAGGGACCTAATCCTTAACTGCTCCCTGGGCACTGTAGCATAGTTGCCCACTGCTCTGGGTATGCGTGTGGCCTCATTGCTCACTTGTGTGTGTGCAGGCATGTGTTCACTGCTTCAAATGGGTTAAATGCAGAGAACAAATTTCACTGTGTTTGAGTGTACATGTGACAAATAAAGGTTTCTTCTTCTTAGTATGCTGGCACATTGTCCAGATGAAGGATGAAACCATTTTCCCACAGCTGTACCCTATTTTTCCATATCCTTTCTTCTGACACCTATCCTTCTATCCTTTCTCACAAAGTTTCTAGAGCCCATTTGTAATAGTGTGGGTTCACTGTTCCCCCATCTGGACCCCAATTCTTTAAAATTACATGTCCTTAACATCAAAGAAAACAATCAACATGGTCTTGAACTTCAACTTGCTTTATCAAACATTCTTCATCTTTGTTGAAGGTGTTTTCCAGTGCACTGGACTCGAGGTGGAGTAGTTTTTGGGTGACAAACACGTCACAGTACTTGACCACCCTCCCTGTTCACATTGTTTAGCACCATACGACTTTCCTTTTCCTTCAAATCACACTTGCTCTTGAGGGAACTTGTTGAAGCTGCCTGGATGTGGGTGGAGCACAGAAGTATGGCAGGCTGTTGTTAGCATTCAGATTTTTATTTGGCTTTTCAGCACAATACTTTCTCACTTGGGACAGTCACACAGACACTCAAACACACACCGCTGTGCTCAGGTCCCAATCTCTCGTCCTCTGCTCTCTTACTCATTTTAGAGAGCACAGTAACTGCAAGAGACACACAAACACACATTAATTGACAACAGGTGGAGTGATTTGGCCACTCACCTTCCCCGACTCCACCCTGCATTCACAAACCGATGCTCAGGCATGCCCCTGCTGCCACATACAGCCCCCCGCCCGACTCAGGCCAGGGAGTCATCCAGCCTGCAGTGGACACCCCTGCCCCCCCCCCGACAGGACAGGAAGTCTGCCACCACCATCTGTGCCCCTGGCCTGTGAAGCACCTCAAATTTGAATGGCTGGAGGGCAAGATACCAACGGGTGATCTGCACTTTGGCATCCTTCATGTGGTGGAGCCACTGGAGGGGCATGTGGTCCAAACAGTGGGTGAAAGGGCATCCCAGTAGGTAGTACCGGAGGGCGAGGAACACCCACTTGATGGCCAGGCACTCTATCGTGCTGTACTTGCTTTCATGCATTGACAACTTTCGGCTAACTTACAGCACAGGACGTTCCTCCACCTCCAGGGACAGAACAGCCCCCTGTCCAATGCATACGTCTATAAAAGAAGGGGGAGAGAAAAGTCAGGGAAGTGTTAAAGTGGCCCCCCACACAGTGCAGCCTTTACTCTAGAGAAAGCCTGTTGGCATTGCTCCGTCCACTAGACCGGATCTGGTGCTCTGTTTTTAGTGAGATCAGTCAGCGGGCTGGTGACATCTGAATAATTAGGTATGAACCTACGATCGTAGCCAGCCAGCCAGCCCCAGGAACTGTCTCATTCCCTTGTTGGTCTTGGCCCTTAGGCATTCCACAATCACTGCAGTCTTGTTAATTTGGGAACGCATCTGCCCATGACTTAAGTGGAAACCCAGATGCTGTACTTCCACCCGCCCAATTGCACACTCTTTTGGGTTAGCTGTGAGACCTTCATGCTTCAGCGACTTTAGAACATCCCTAAGGTCTTCAAGGTGCCACAGCCAATCATTGCTATAGATGATAATATCGTCTAGGTACGCGGCTGATTCGGCAGCGTGGGGGTGGAGAACCCTGTCCATGAGCCGCTGGAACGTCTTGAGAGCCCAAAACAACCCAAAAGGAAGTGTGATGAATTGCTGTAACCTAAACAGTGTGGAAAAGGCTGTTTTCTCTCAGCATAGAAGAGTCAAGGGGATCTGCCAATATCCTTTCCTTAAATCCAGTGTCAAGTAAAAACGAGCAGTGCCCAATCAATCAAACAGCTCATCAATGTGAGGCATTGGGTATGCGTCGAATTTAGACACTGCGTTGACCTTTCTATAGCCCACACAGAACCAGACCGATCCATCGGTCTTGGGAACCAGGACCACTGGCCTGCTCCAGTCACTGGGCGACTCCTCAATTATGCCCATTTTGAGCATGGCCTTGAGTTCATCCCGAACCACTTTTTGTGTGTTCGGGCAGGCGGTAAGGGCGGCTGCACACTACCATCCCCGGGGGCATCTCAATGTGGTGTTCTATGAGGTGGGTGTGGCTGGGCAGGGGCGAAAACATGTCAGAAGATTCCTTCTGCAACTGGGCTACCTCCATAAGTTGGGCCAGGGAGAGGTGGTCTCCACAAGGGACCGGAGTGGTTGGAGATGTCAATTTTTTATTTTTTGTACCTCCAACCCCAGGTCCGCCTTCTCTGGGACTACTGACACCAATGCCACGGGGACCTCCTCATTCCAGTGTTTTAACAGATTGAGGTGGTAAATTAGCAATGCCCCACTCCTGTCTGTTCGCCTCATCTCATAGTCGACGTCCCCAACTCGCCATGTGACCTCAAAGGGCCCTTGCCACTTGGCGATTAATTTGGAACTTGACGTGGGCAATAATACGAGTACTTTGTCTGCTGGCATGAACACTCTAAGGCACAAGCCCCTGTCATACAGTCACACTTGACGTTCTTGTGTCTGCGGCACGGTGGTGTAAGTGGTTAGCACGGTCGCCTCACAGCAAGAAGGTTCCGGGTTCGAACCCAGCGGCTGGCGAGGGCCTTTCTGTGTGG
>JAOBAM010000025.1:60219142-60229659 GCA_025212355.1 Notarius kessleri
ATGTGCCTCTTTAGTCTGTTGTGAAATTCTGCTACCTGGGTAGCTTCTTGTCTAACTCATCAACCATCGATGACAAGATAACACAGTGCATAGCTAAAGCCAGCAGCTCCTTTGGAAGGCTAAGACAGAGACTGTGGGACAAACATGACATCCGGTTATGCACGAAAGTCAAAGTGTACAAAGCTGTGGTCCTAAACACCCTTCTTTATGGATGTGAGACCTGGACAACTTATCGTAGTCATATTAAAGTCCTGGAACAGTTCCAACAACGCTGCTTGAGATCAATATGTGGTATCAAGCGGCAGGACAAGGCACCAACATCGATGTCCTTGAACGCTGCAGCATCACTAGTGTTGAATGTTAAATAATCAAAGCACAGCTTTGCTGGGCTGGACACCTCGTCAGGATGGAGGATGCCAGGATCCCTAAAGCACATTTCTTCGGTCAACTGACCAATGGTAAGAGAGAAGTTGGAAGACCAAGACTAAAGTATAAAGACATCTTGAAGCAAAATCTCAAGGCATGTGGAATCTGCCCTAACGCCTGGGAAGCAACTGCCCAAGAATGTATGACATGGCACAACACCTGTCTTAAGGGGGTACGGACATTTGAGGAAAGCAGAAAAAAAGCACCTTGAAGATCAAAGGGCCAGAAGGAAGACCAACTCCAACAATACAGCTGCATCAACACTTTACATTTGTAGAACCTGTAATCGGGCCTGCCATTCAAGGATTGGTCTCCACTGCCACGAAAAAACTCATCAGTTGCAAGATACTCATATGTTGCCCTTGACATGAGAATCCATCATCATCATCATCACAATCATCATTAACTAAAATGGGGCAGTCAAGCAGTAACGTTAGTCCAGCACAGTAGCAGAGATGGTTTCACATAAAGGCAGCAATAGCTACTGTCAAACGGTGCGGTTGGAGTTTTGTTCTCGGACTTGACTCAGATCAGTAGTGGACTTGACTCAGACTTGACTCGAAATTTTCTTTAATGACTTTGACTTGACCCAGACTTGAACACTGGGGATTTGAGACTGGACTTGGACTCGAGGTTCAGTGACTTGACTACAACACTGTGTACATGTTTTGTATATTCGTATGTACATCATCATCATCATCATCATCATTTTCAGTAACTGCTTTGGATCTAGGCACACACTCATTTACAAGGAGAGCAATTTATCTTCACCAATCCAACTAACAGCATTTTTGGGAGGTGGGAAGAAATCTGAGAATCTGAAAGAAGATCATGTAGAAATCCATATAGACAGTTACCTGAGAGAATCCTGGAGCTGTGAAGTGGCAATGCTACCCATGTGGACATACAGTACGGTGCAAAATGCCTTTAGTAATTCCAAAGAAATTGCGTAAAGCAAAGACATCTTCGAATGATAAAAGCAATTACTATATTGAACTGTAGACAGTAAAATTGCCAAAAGTTTATCTTTGGGTTTAAATATGTGTAAATACACCATCATTCAGTTTTCTAAGGAAATTGGCTAGTAGTTTGTTCCTGGCTTATTTGAGAACTTTCTGCAGTTCTTCTCTCTTTGCGGGTCAAATCCCAGACAGCCTCAATGATGCTTTATCAGAAACATGGTCTGTTACTTCATACATTCCATCACATAGCAACATACAAAAGCTTTTATGTAGCATTGGTCACTAATTGCAGTGACCATAAAATATGCATGCAAGACAAAATCTTTATAAAATATAGGGTGTTGAAAACTTTTGCATGGTTCTGTATGTAGAATTCTTATATAGTTACCTAAACATCTTTTCCTCCAATCCTTTTTTTTTTTTTTTTTGCCGTGTTTTTGTTTGCTGTGAGTCTGTCCTCAATTATATAGTCGAAGGCCAAAACACATCTGCTGAGAATCTGGACAACTGCATAACTCATCATTACTGCTCATAATACCAAAAATTTGTATTCTCTCTCTTTCTCCTTGTCACTGTTAAAAATCAGTTCTCTTTTGGCACCAGGGATAAATTTAGATATCTGCATTCTGCTTGGCTCTGAGACACAGATTACGTGCACTGACACATGCACTCATAGTCACAGCATTTTGCTGGTATTGATTTGCACTAACACAGACAAAAGGAACACACGTAGTTTATCGAGAATGGCGCTAATTGTCACAATTGAGCAACAGCTGGTTAATGTGAGTAGGCAGATCAATAAAATTCAGCAAGAGCAAGAAATAAAAAAAAGAAATAGAAAAAAAACAGAGACAGCAGAGAAAGCAAAGCTGAACACATGTTTATGGCTTGTATAAACTATCAAGGCCTTAGAATGCTACACACTGGGTTTGTCTCAGCAGTGTGTCCTTCCCATTACTACCTTCACAGAGGGTCCTTCCTTCTCTCTCTCTCTCTTTCTCTCTCTCTCCAACATATTCTGTTCTGTCTACCGATTGTTCTAAGGAAGCTGAGACAATGCTAGTGGTTCACCTCCGCTCCACTCTTGGCTGTAATTTAAACAAATTCTCAAATTGCAGCCAAATTGAAAGCACATTGGTGAGTGGGCGGCAATCGCATACAAAAATCTGGATAAGTGACCGACGGCAAAACCGAAATAATGCAGCAACAGGCCACACTACTTTACTCCAATATGCACTAGCAGCCTCCAGCAGTGGTGCATGTGGCAAGAGATTCAATCTACTTTCCATGAGATCCAGATTTCAGTCAAGGCCTGGTGATGGAGTACATGTTTAAATTTCCTTTCTGCATCTGACTGCATCTATATTTCTGTTTATATGGGGGAAACCATGACCTAATGGTTAGAGAAGCAGCTTTGGGACCAAAAGGTTGCCAGTTTGACTCTCTGGACCAGCAGGAATGGTGGAAATGCCCGTGAGCAAGGCACCAACCCCAAACTGCTCCCCAGGCTGCTCTGGGTATGTTGTATGTCAGTCTGGATAAGAGCATCTGCTAAATGCCATTAATGTAATATAATATATGAATGTATGGATGCATGTCTCAATATTTGAATTCATATGTGTGTCTGCTAAGTGCAAAGATGTTTATGTTTGCGCATGTTTGTATGAGTCAGCAGCAGCAAAGCTGTTCTTGCAGTTTGACTTAAAGCTGGAGGAGTAGTGACTCCTACTCTGTTGTGTATAAGCCTAATGGCATATTGGAATGTTCATCAGACTCTCAATAAATAGAACTAAGCACATACAGATATGTGTAAAGAATAACAATACAGTGTGGCATCAGCTCGAGGAGACATGTTATAGACTGTAGTTGCATGTATGAGTGGAACCAGAAAGTTCTGGACAGATTCCTTATTTGTCTGTGATTGTGTTTGTTTGTGTTTCAAGCAGAAAAAAAAAAAAAAAAGATTAGCTTATGCTCCGTATCTCATGGTCTGAGAGTCAGCCACACCCTGGAAGCCACACACGCACACGCACACACGCACACGCACACACACACACACAATCATCTCGACACTATCAAAAGCCATCTTTGGTCACACTAGAACATACCTAGAAGCTACATAATGTAAATTTCTCAAACAGTATACACACACTAACAAACAATGCTGCTCTGCCTCCTGGAAGTAAATAAAGTTAAAAGAGAGCTTTGGCATAGGGTCATCTCTCTTATTCGTAGTCATTTTTTTTTTTTACTCAGGACTGCAGCCAAGGCAATTCAAATTGCCGAGTGGAGGATTCTGAATCATTTCTTCACCTTCCAAAGTACACACAGGCAAAATCAAAAGCAGTTTCAGGCAGATCCACAATGGCCCACGCTTAAGCTGAGGCTCAGTCCTGCAGCAACCGTCCTTAATGAAAACTCCAAACGGCAGGCTCTCCTGAGAAAGGGAAAAAAAGCATCCTGAGAATGCTCTGCCCTGAAGCTCACAATGCCTCCGTTATGCTCTCGATCCATACGCAGGCCTTCAGTTCGGCTAGCCGCACAAAACTGTTGACACCCACGGAATTAAGTTCCCATTACCTCACACTGCTGAGTCTATTGGTCTGTTTTATTTTTCCTTTTTTCTTTAGAACGGCTGCTTTTAAGCACCAGGACTCCACCCGCCTTGGAGCTGAGCTGCTGTCATAATGTTGGGATGGGCCAGCTGTTTCTCTCATCCCATTTTGGGCCAACACCACTGGGGCCTGACCTTTTAGAGGATGCTCAGCTAACCCTCAGGATGTGCTGCTTTTTTTTTAACCAATCTGTGCCCAG
Source organism: Notarius kessleri (assembly GCA_025212355.1). Classification (NCBI taxonomy): domain Eukaryota; kingdom Metazoa; phylum Chordata; class Actinopteri; order Siluriformes; family Ariidae; genus Notarius; species Notarius kessleri. Next base: position 60,223,345 of record JAOBAM010000025.1, read on the forward strand.
TGCTTTCATCTGAACTCAAAAATCCGAGTGATCAGATTGAACGTCTGGACCGTAACCTCAAGCAAGTTCCTCAATATGGTCCAGATGACAGCCCACGCACAGATGCACCACCTCTGCAACGTGCTGCTTATAGATTATATTGACCAATTGGGGTTGGGGGTAAAAGCCGCCAGAGGAACTCTGCCAAAACATGAAGCGCTATAATGTAAGAAAGCCCCTGGAAGAGGAATGAGGCAGACTGCCTCCATTGTAAATTAGGGATAAACTTTCCCGTGCAGTGCGGAGGCAGGGGCCTTGCCTGGCAGGCTCCTGAGGCCATGCACCTGGGTCTCGTCTAGGCCTGCCCATGGCTGAGGGCACACAGAAGGGGAGTAAATTTGGTTGGGATAGTTATCAAAATTCTTCATGGTTGCAGCAGCTCTGCCAAGCAAAACGAGGCTGTCCTGAGGAGTTATGGGGATGAGAACGGCCAGGAATGGTCGCTCTCTGAGCTGAAAACTATTAAATGGAAGAACGGCACTCTGACTGCATGGTCTAATGTGTTAAATCAATCTTTTATGTTTAATTCCACTACACAGCAGTTTAGAGAGTCAGAGAAAACGTGTGTGGTTCATCTTAAGTTGCCTTGTTGTGGCAAAAACATTGGGCCCAAATTCAATTTGCTCTACCCCATCTTGTAGAAAAGAAATTCCTTAACCTTTAAGAAGAGATACAACTACAAACTTCACCTCGAGCCCTAAGATAGCAAATTCTTTTGAGATTGCAATTAGGAAACTATGTTGAATAACGTCATCATTCTGGCCAAATTTTGTGCATTGCTATTCCTTCATCCAACAACTCAAATCACTGCCAAACACTGTACAATTATGACTCTATTACTTTTGTAACTTGGTTTCTCAACACCCCATTAATTCTTACTTGCTTCGCCTTAAATGTGTCCTGGGACTATTTTCAATAATTTGACTATGGGAAAACAATTTAGCAGGTGACAGTATTGTAAATTAACATCAGTGCCCATGCCCTGGCCACAAGCCAAACAATTATTTAGCCTCTATTCTGGCAGAAATACGAACTCCATTTAATCAGGACATTTGATATCAGTATTACATTTTCTTTTCTTTTCTATCAATGCTGTTTTCTATTTGACATCTCCAGCAATGTGCTCATGAGTTCAAAGCAGCACTTTAATGTTTAGGCATCTATTGTATTTCAAGTGGTTAGTGATTTCAGATGTCAGGCATTATATCTGACCACAAGGCCTGTCACATTCACTCAGAAATTACAACATATCAGCTAATGCCCAATATGTTGACCTGAATAACGTGAATTGTATTCCTTGGTGTTTCGCTGTGTTTCATTTTCAAGCAAGGTTCCTAAATGGGCTCGTGGTAAATATTAATATACAAGAATAAGAATAATAAATTCCACATATCTGTGTGGATTTGTCCCAAAGAACTTCTGCTATAATCGTAAAGACTGTTCTGTGTGTATCCAAGGGCTCACAATCAGCTCATAATGAACACACTTTCAACACACTTATAGGACAATTTGACTTTACTCTTCTACACCTGCACACTGTAATGATTTATGGGTTCCTTTCTGAGTCTTAAGGTTTCTTCCTCGTGGCATCTCAAGGAGATTGTCAGTCAGTCAGACAATGTCGCCTCTGGTTTGTGCATTAAATCTACATGCAGATTTCTCTAAAGCCACTTCATGACAAAAGTGCTTTATAAATAAAATTGAATAGAAAAGAGAGAGAGAGAGAGAACACACTGGGAGTCACATGCCTCTACAGGTAGACACTATCAGTCACAAAGTAGAAGAAGCGCACTTACTTTCCCTGAGGTAATTAAGATGTGAGAGCAGAACTTCAGCATTATAGACAGTGGTGAGTCTCAGGAAGTCCTCTTTGCTCATCTTACACAGTTCCTTGCCATCTGTGTTTTGGAACATGGCTGTGTCGAGTTCGAGGAGGCCATACTCTTTTACAGCCCAGTCTAGCCATTGCCGTACATGGTCAGGGGACCACAGAGAAGGATCTGGAAAAGAGTGCACCAACAGTCAGGTTGAAAATCAGTGATACAGCAATGTATAAGTCAATCATTTTTTTGAATCAATGTTCTCCAAAATTCCCACCTGCAAGCTACAGCTACCAACGATAAGGGTGCACATGCTTCCTCAAAGACACAGCCACTGAATCTTTTTGAACTGCTGCTCATACTTGGTTACAATGCAGCTAAACATGCTCAGAGGATAAGACTCACTGCTCTTTTATGCAGACATGAGCTCACAAATGCCCATGATTAGTGTCATTTTGATTGACATACAAAACTGTAAGTCCGTCCCTGCTACCCAAAAAACACCAACAAATGTACTCTCTTGAACCCCTGTCCATTGATGGGTGTGGCATCCATTGGGATTCATTCTTGTGACCCTTGATGATAGGGTTCCTTTGCACAACTTCAAAGTTATAAAATGTTATTGATTTTTTAGGTGACTTGCACACAAAGTAGTCAAAATCCTTCCATAACCTATACAGTTATACACATGACTGGAAATATCAACCTGATCTGTCTTGGTTGCATAATTGTACCCTTGATCATCTTCTTTCCCATAGCATGCAAGAGCCATAGTGGCATCACTGATGATGTTTTAACAGTCCATCATTGGAGTGTCTAGGGCATTTACACTTGGGGGAGCCCATCCCTCTCCAAGCTTGACCAATGGACAATTTAGACTAGCTAGTTAAGCTAAATGCATGTCTTTGGACTGTGGCGGAAACCTGAGCACCCGGAGGAAACCCATGCAGAAACGGGGAGAACATGCAACCTCCACAGAGAAAGGCCCCCATTGACTGTGAGGTTCAACCCCAGGACCTTCTTGCTGTGAGGCGACAGTGCTGACCACTGCACCACCATGCCACCCTGTTGATCATAGTATTTCTTCATGGAAATCTGTATTATTATTATTATTATTATTATTATTATTATTATTATTATTATTTTAAATCTAATGAATCAGTTACTAAAGACGGATGGATGAATATTATCAACAGAGTCATACTTTGAAGTCTACCAGCCCAAAGGATGTGCATTTCAGCCATTGCCATATACTAGCATGCAAGGGTTTATCACATAGCACCATGAAGATGCTGATTCATGTTCTAACCTCAGAATCAGATCACCATCATCCAGAGAACAACATGTACACCCTGCACATTATATGCAGCCTTATAAAATAAAATTGAAATCCAGGCACGCTTTCTATGACACTATCGTACCTGCCGGAACAATGACTCTCCTCTCATTTGTGGTCATGTTTGGAGGCGGGGCACTCTTCTCATCCATGTAGCCTCCGTAACCCATTTGCGATGTGTCTGAGCTGCTCACCATTTTATTGCATTTCCCCACGCTGCAGTCCACCGGGGATTCTCTGGAATATGAGGGTGATGTGCTTAGAGAAGAATACTTCATAAAGTGGTGTGGTACTCAAGCACTCACTGGATGTGTTCTTTAAATCTCTACTACAGGGCAACCAATGCTTGTTGCATGTTTTGCGTTTCTGAACATTTTAATAACCATTTATATGCTGAACCTTGGTCTGCTCTTTTGATGTGTAAGGAATCCTGGATTAATCAGTGTTGCCATTAAATCTACAGTAATCAGATGGTTGTGAGTTTGAGTCCCAGTACCACCAAGTTGTCACTCTTAACCCTGATGTGTCCAGTTCAGTTGGGAGTTGCTTTAAACAAAATTATATAAAAGTAAAATTTGGGAAATACATTTCCATTCCTCTAACTTTCTGACTAATTCAGGAAACAGTGTTGACTAAAAACTGCATGGTATGAATGACTGTGGGTGTCCCACTGGCTCTGATTCAAATCTATCTCCTCTACCTGGTTCCGTTGAGGTGGTCGTATTCGCGTTTTACATTAATGCGGGTTGGCTGATTGATCCACTCCTGCTGAGGTGGGATGGGATTGATCTTGTGTTGCTGTCCGTAATCCTGTGTGCTGGATGCTGTCATGTCTGTTTTGGGTAGAGGGGCAGCAGCAGCGTAGGGAGGCTCGAACAGAGACTGGTCTTCACTCACCACTGATAGCGCCTCCTGGAGGAATCAACATGAAGTGTTACATCATGAATTGCATTCAATGACTTCATGAAAACGAGCAGACTATTGTCAAACACAGTTGTAAACCCTCCCTTTGTTTCTGCAGGATGTCGAAGAATAATTTCAATATATATCAATCATCACAAAGCCAACCGATTCCTAAAATGACTATTTATATGTGAGTGAATAATTTCTTCAGACTCTTTCAACAATTTTTATAAAGTAGCATTTGGAAAGTGTTCAGAAGCAGATTTTGAAGAATGTCAATATGAAGCCAGGATTTCAAACTGAAATAAATAATCAGTTACAGAATGTAATCTTGCCGCTTTGTCCTGTTCATGACTGAAACACAAGCAGGTTGTAAAGTCAAAACAGATCCACAGTAACTAGTCTGAGGTCGCTTCTACATTTGACCTCATTGCAGGAGCTCAGCTGGGGTGATGTAGCTTTATTAAAGAAAACAAACGGAGTAGACAGGCCTCTCTGGAGACTTGCAGTGTCTACATGAGTGGGTGCTCATACTGCTTTTATTCTCCCCATTGACTTTATTGCAAATAACACCCCTTATTCAGTCCTACAGAAGCGTTCATGTTTCATTCACATCTTTCAGTAGTTCCCCCTCTGCTTCCTCTCCTTTTTCTATTTTCCTCTTTCTAAACTTTGTTCACTGTGTGAGCCAACACAATAGAACAGATTTCCTTCAGCTCCATTCAAACACTTGCCAAGACCTGCACCTGTTAATATTGAGCCTTGGCACTGCAGTTACTCACTGGACATTATAAGAAAACTGAATAAGGAATAATAAATAATCTCTATGTTCATGATTTTCTGTGGTGCTGCCAAAAAAACATGCATGACACTAAAAGGCTTCCCTGAAGACAATGAATGAAACCCAGTAAAATGTGAAACCTGTGAGTGATATCTTTGCTATCCAACTGCTTTCTTTGGATTCGGTTGCATGCATAAGTACCACACTGATGATTACATAAGCTAATCTTAATGTAACCGACCCAAAGCACAGGTCAGAATAGCCTGCTGCCATCACTTCAGAGCAGCCGTCTCACATAATCACTCTGCTTGGATTCAGAAGTCCTCTTTTTCACTTTGGCTTTTTCAGGTTCTTGACAGGCGCCATAACTTTGACTGGCAGAGCCAATGCAGCATCTGTGGACACTATCAGAGGGACCCACAGCAGTGGAGCTGGTGAAGGATAAGCATGACACAGTGAAAGAATGCCACGATGGTGCCAGATAAGGGCTATTCTGACTGCTGTGTGCTACTTACGCTGAGACATATCAGACTGCACCATATAATTCATGATTGGCAGTCAGGCTTTCCCAAGATTACAGAGGGGTTTTAAAAATAGGAAAATCTAATTCCACACACACACACACACACACACACACAATGTAGTGTTGGCAAAAGGCAGCATTCCTACATTTATACAGACGGGTGATCTCAGCAAGGCTGGGGCATGGAACCAAGGTTTTCATTACAACAGGGTTAAAATGCTCACAAAAGTGGCATTTTTTTCAGACCATAAATTAGCTATGCCCACATAGCTCACTTCATCCATGCAGAACCACAGGCCTGTGTTTTAGAAATTGACTGCGAGCAGCACCCACAACATTTCTTTTCACAACTGGAGACTCAGACAGGAAGAAAGTCCAGGTTTGAATTTTCACCCAAGCCTGACAGTCTGGGTAATTCCTGCGTCTAAGGAGAGCTTAAGTGTGGGGTACTTCTGGACTCAGCCAGATGCATCATGACATTAGGCTGGGATGGGCTTGTTCCCATTCTAAGCCATGCAAGGTGGTGATACAGAGTGTGTTCCAGTCCTTTGTTTAAGGAGGAAAAGGAAACCTGACAGGAAACCAGATTGTGCAGAACAGGAAACCCCCATTGGCAGAGACACCCCCCTTTATGATGGGTAATGCTGACCCAGTATAGACCTACAGTTAACATTCAATCAAAAAAAGAAAAAAAAAATGGTGCTCTAGTTCAGCAGCAAAGGTTTGAGTTTATAATAATAATAATAATAATAATAATAATAATAATAATAATAATAATAATAATAATAATAATATGATGTGTTTGTGAATCTTAGACACTTAAAACACATGCAAAAATGACTGTAAACTTTTCTCCAAATCACATGCGACATTAAGAATAAAGAGACAAAATATAAAAGGTCAAATCTTGAGA
>JAOBAM010000025.1:60342678-60352934 GCA_025212355.1 Notarius kessleri
AGTGGAAACAGAAAATCCGGTTCCAAACTAAGCACTGGCCCTGAACCAGCCCTGGAACTGATTTGGTGGAAAAGGGGCATTAGAGAACTGCAGGTGGATGGGTGTTCCTAATATACGCACTCGAATGTTTTCATAGGAGGAAGAAAAAGTGATAGGCTATTCTCATAGAGAGGTATCAGAGAAGGAATGAACGTTGTGAAGTAAGTGAAGAGTGAATCAGACTCGACGCCGCCCATTCACACAGTGACGCCCAGAGAGAGGCAGAAAGAGAGAATGAGAGGAAAGGAGAGAGAGAGAGAGAGAGGGTGAGTGGGTGAGTGAGGGAGTGAATGAGTGAGTAAGGAAGGGAGAGAGAAAGAGAAGTTCGCTCTCGAGATATAGGACACTGTTGGGATAATAAATAAATAAATAAATAACACCAGAGGGAAGGCGCTTTTACCTCTGTAAATATAAACATAACGGGACTTGCGCTGAGTGCGAGACCATGACGGCTGCCGTGGATATGACGCCAACGTTAACTATAATAAAATCCGAAAAAGCAGACGGTGAGTGAGTGTTTTATTTTATTATGCAGTCATTTTTTTTTAAAGCTTTATGTTATGGATTATATTCATTCATTTATTTGTTTCTTTATTTGCACATCAAACCTTGGCGCACCGCGCGCGCTTCAACTGGTGTTGGAGCTTGCGATAGTTTGTAACACCGCAAAGCTCACGCGCTCCAGCGCAGGCGATGCTCAGTCCAGCGTGCGCCAGATGCGCCAGATGCGCCTATCAATTATTTATTCGCTCTCAGTGCTGAGGAGCTGCTGTGTGCGTGTGTGTGTGCGAGCTTTCTGCGTCCTTTAATTGTCATAACAATGCGATCTGCTCAAATGGAAATGTTGAAATGAAGTTGCAAGCCTGATGTTGCAAGAACATAAGTGTAGGCAGATTTTTTTTTTTTTTTCTCTCATCCAAAAGTACACTTTCTTCAAGATGCAAGCCTTTCGCAGGATTACTCTCATCCTGTGTCTCTGCTATGAGGAAACTTTCCTTCTTGTTCATGTGCTGACCAAGCTACTGGTCATGATGCTGCTAGTTCGTGCCATGCCAGTGTCTCAGGCCAACCAAAGGGCGAGGCGCATAAGTTGCAGCAAGGCAAATCAGATCAGGATCTGCTTTTATTCACTTTAAAGCAAGTTGACATTTATGATAAGAGAGATAGAACGTGCGGCTGTGCTTAAAGTGCATGCAAGGTTTTTTTTTTTGTCTTCTATATTTGAGAAGAAGCAGTATGTCATTTATGTTGCCATCATGAGATCAGCTTTCATAAAGGCAGACATTAAGGCTACGTTCTTGCACTCGGTCATCCTGCATGTCTAGGAGGAAACACTCTGTCATTTCTCACGCCAGCGCTGAAAGGATTTACTTGTCATGATGCTGTTTCATTACCCGCTCATGCCAGCCAAAGGGCGAGGTGCAGGAGCAAGGCCGCATGCCTGACCATGATTGAGAGAGTACGAGAGGGAGGCAGGGAGGGTACATGAGGTGCGGCTTGAGCAGTCAGCATTATAATCCTCCCCCTCACACTCCTGACAAGACACTCCTGAAACTTGGATTGAGGTGATGATTGTGCAGGCTTTTGAGAGGGAGTGAGTGTGTGACCGAATATAGCCCTGCTGTACACCCGTCCAATGCACTTTTCTAACCTGACCCTGTTTGTGCTCGGTCAGCAGAGCAGAACAAGTTCAGTGGCCGCTGGTTTTCCTGAGCGAAAAAGCTGACTGTTATTATAACATCTGCGCACGCTGCTTACTCTGTCGATCATACACACCGCAACAGCTGTATGCACATCATGGAAAAATGCTATTTGCACCATAAGTGTCAAACTGAAAACTGACTTCAGTCTGAGGTGTGTGTGTGTGTGTGTGTGCGCACGCATGATATGAATCACTACAATATCAGCATATCCAAACAGGCGTGATCTCAATGTCTTGCATGTACATACACAGGCAATATTTCCTTATACACAAACTTTATCAGCCACATGGAAAAACGTTACTAAAAATGCTGATAGTTGCACTCGAATTGCCAAAACGCTGTGGTGGTGTTTTGCAAAAAAACATTTCACAACACAGGCTCCCTCTTGCTTGGTCAGGATGGAGAGTCCTGTGTTAGCAATACTGTTTGCCAAAGATTGAAATTTCTGCATGGTGCTTACTGTAATCTGGTCTCTTCTTTCACATTTTGTACCTGTTAATCGCTTTTGAGGGAGTATACATGTATATTAGTGGTGACAAGCTCACATGGAGTCTGAGAGGACGGAGAATATAGTGAAGCTACGTAGTTTTAGATTCAAAAAACATGCACCACTTTTTGTTCATTCTTTTTAACTTCACCAAATTTCTTTTTAAAGAGAAAGGGCCGAGGTAAACAGTAACAGAAGTGATATAGAGTTCATCTAGGATCGGACTGACTCAAGACAAATGGAGGAAGAACAGACAATGGAGGCTCCAAATAAGTGATGACCTCGACAAGCATATTTAGATTCTCAAATAGACTTGCTTTAATATGATTGTGCAAACACATTCACATCTTGTTAGCTAAAAACAACACAGCACCATACTGACTTTTCTTCTTCTTCTGAAGACTAGCCTTCACAAAGACTACAAATATATAACATATAACATGAAGCCACTGTCAAACAGACCCAAACGTGAACCATATGCTTGCCTAGCGCCGATCTAGAAATGGTGCCTTGAGCCGTTTCAAGCCAGGCTTGTTTAAAATAGCTATCGCTCCCACCAGCATGACGGCTCGGCAAACAAAACAATATCAAAAGTCCGAGCGTACAGAAAGAGCTAAGATGCGCGTTCATAACTCGTTGTGTCAAAGTGCTCGACGACAGGGTTGCTGCTTTCATCTCTGACCAAAGAGTACTTAGCACAGCCAAGTGGGTCAGCAACAACATGAGAGTAAGCCAGGGGTCACATCCCACCCACTCGTTTTCAGAAAGAAGCAGCTCTTGATGAGAGTGCTGCTTCATTTCTTTTTCTTTCTCTTTCTTTCTCTCTTTCTCTTTTGCTTCGCTGGAAACCAGGGTTCAGTGAGTGACAGGAATGTGTAAGGGTTGGGTGGGTTGCTTGCTGCTCTCTTTTATCTGATTAAGACACTACTTCATCATCCCAAACCATGCTTACACACACACACACCACCTTCGTAGAGATTTGATATCTGCGTTCTTCAGTTACAACTAGACTGTGTAGCCTTAGCACCACACAGTCCTAGTTAACAGTACGCTCTGCATCCATTATAACACAGGTGTGTGTTTGATTCCAGGACTAGTAGATTGTAACCAAGATGTTTCTGTGTATTGTATAAGATCCAGCCTGAGGTGTTTCTCCTTCCCTGGGTTTGCTCTACCAGACAGTGGGCATGCCAAAGAAGCCTGGCAGCTGTACAAACATGAGGCTTGGTGATCAGACCTCATATGATGTGGGCTGCTGGTAAAGCAAAACAAATGACTAGGCCTTGGCTCATTTTGAGCAGGCCTCTGAATGTTTTACGAGTCAGAATGAAAGTGTGTGTTTTAATGAGAGGTGCGAGCAAGGCATGCCAGAGCTCAGAGTGTCTGAGCTTGTTCACGTAGGGTTTCTGTCCAAATACGTTTCATATTTAGGGGAATAAGAGCACTGTCAATTGTCTTTTTTTTTCTTTGCCCCCTAGCTATCTCAGAACATTTGATAAAGCAGTCTTGCACAACTTCATAGTGAAATGACTCCCTCTTGGCGGAATGCGTACCGGTTCAACGCCTCCCCTTTCAGGGTGCCTGTCTTGTGACCACATGTATTTATTGTTCCCTTTAACATGTAGTCATCAAAGCAGGATAGGGAGCATTTACCTTCAGGAGCAACTCTGTGCTAAATAGTAAGCATGTGTGAGAACAGTCTGCGAGATGTTACCATCAATGACTGCGTTTTAAGACGTCTTAGTTCGCGTCACTACATTTTGGATCAGGCACAAGTCAGAACAACGGACTTCAGTTGGGTTGTAGAAGACCTGACTCAGTTATGGTTTCCCAAACAGGCAACTCAAGCTACACATCTCCACATAAGACCAAAACAAAAACAAAAGAAACAGTGTGTCCCCGAGCAGGAAAGAACAAACAAGCCAGAAGTTTTTTTTTCTCAACTTTTTTACAACATCTCATTTCTACTCCTAATCTGTCTTGCTCTCTCCATTCATCTTTTTTTCCCTCCCTCTGTGGCCCACATGCTCCTTTATTTTTGCCGCGGCTCCCCGGCTCCTGATGTGGTGCCTGTCTGCTGCTATGTCTTCTCATCCCAGCCGCCTGTAACAGGCTAATTACTGAGTCAGAGTCTCAGGGGGCAACCTTCACCCCCACCCCCTCTATGTCTATTCACTTGAGCTTGTGGAACTTTCAGAGAATCACTGGTGAGTTCCAGACTTTTCTCCTGGGTGGCAGGCGGCTCTGGAGGTGAATAAACCAGCCTGAGTGGTGCCTTTCTTAACATGCCAGCCTCTGGCTTTGGTTCTGTGACCTTAGTCTTGATCAGTCATAATGAAATTATCTGGAAGGTTGAGTTGGGTTCTGGTTTGGAGATCAGAAGTGTGTAAGGTGAATGAGAAATAGGTTGAACTCTCAGACCTTGGTTCTGTCTTCTCTTGACCAAGCCATCATGGTATTGTCTCACCTTTGAGCTGTCTGTCTGTGATTGGGCTTTCTGTCCAAGTGTTTGGCTATAGCAAGAACATTTGTGGTTCTCTCTGCTTGTTCAGACTGTGTGATGTTTCCCGTGTGACAGGAGACACATGTTCTCACCATTGCAGATGGGCTTCCTTTATCTCACCCTCTTTGCAACATCTCTGACAGATAAAGATGAGGTTTTAGGTCTGAGTACAGCTCATGGTAATTGACACAGGCATCTGGATTAGCTCCTAGAAACCCCACCATAATGAGATCTAGTCTTAGCTCTATGTGATCCATCTGAGCAGCGTTACCCATTTGCGGCCTGCTAGAGCAAAAATTAGTTACGTTTATAAATTCACTTTTTTTTTCCTTAGGTGTCCAGATGATGTTCAGATTTGCTGCCTAAATTTCTTTGTTGTTGAGTCACACTTTGATGATACCAAAAGAAACCCACCGAAACAGATGTCATCTCCGAGAAGCAAAGTTGTGTGACATCGGATTTCATTTTCATACAAACTAATTTTAGGCTTCTATTCTTGGCAGGCATGACTTTCAAGACTAACACTGTGGTACCTAATATAAATTGCTTGCTAAATTAAATATTCTTAAGTCCAGCACACAACATGGTTTTTCCGTTTGAACGTGGCAAATTAAGAACACGCACTCAGAGAGACACGAATGCAAAGGCCTCCACATTAGCGATAGTAAAACAAGGCAAGAATGCGTGGCATGCTACATGAAAACACTGTGGTCTGCAGGGAATTCATTTAGTGCATATGTGCCTGCTGGACCTCGGCTGGCCTTGTAGCACGCAGAAACCATTAGCCACTCCGTTGCTAATTACACACACAGCTCCCCCCCACACACACACACACACACCCACACACACACACATTTGACGGCTCGGGTGCTACAAAAGCTGCTCGGGCAAAAATCATACCTCGGGCTTTTATATGCTTGTTTATTGCTCAGCTATGCGCTTTTGTGGCATCTTACAGCAAAAGATGCACTTGATGGAGGTTTGTGCTTGATACTGGGAGAGAAGACGTTGCCAATAAACTGTTTGTAATACTCTGCATGTGTTTGTTTCCAATGTCTAAACAGAGCAGGTCTCCCGAGTCGAGTATTTCAACTGCTCGAATTGAGGATGATGATTTTTGTGGTGCGCGTTCATGCAACTACAAAGTATGCAGCTCAGCCATGTTTCTGCAAGACATATTATTGGGCACACCTTACTATAAAGCTGAGGGTTAGTGGTTATCACGCATGCAGTGCAAATTTTGCTGATAAAGTCATTGAAGCTTGTAGCATGCAGGAAAAATCTGCATGTAGAGCACATTTTAAGATTCTCATTACTGAAACAAGTCATTTATCACACAGTAAAATCAAAACTAGCAGAGACTGATAGAGTGGCAACAAAAGCAAAAGTTTAGCAAACAGGAATAGAGAGGGAATGTTTAGCCCGTGTCGCCTTCGATGCTCTTGGATCATGAAGAACGCGTGTTTCGAGCTTCTAAGAATAGCGACAGTGTTCCGGGCTGGGAGAGCCCCCTGATGGTGATCTTGGCTAGCCTTGGCACTGGCTCTGAGATTTGCTGCTATTCCTGGTCCAGGCTTCTCTTCCATTCAGATGGAAATCCAAATAGTAGCTAGAACAAGCGGCTCTCTGAGCGAGCACCCTGCTGCCGCTTCCCCCCCCACCCGGTCCAGCTGGGTGAATGACCCTTCTTCATCCTGGCCAGGTTTTATAGCCTTCTCTTAATGCACACTCCCGGAGAAAGTGAAAGATAAAGATCTGTAACAAAACGGGTCTGATAGCACGGTCACGTCCGGACGGCTGCTGTCAAGGGAGGGGCAGCTTTTAAGCCTGCACTCAGACCCCTGCAGATACTAAAAGGCAGTGCACATTTCCTGCTAGCATTTTCCACAGTCCATGCTAGCATCGATGGAAGTAAGTTTTATTCCGTCTCTTCTCTTGTTATCTGACCTCTCCTGGTGCAAACAAGGTCACAAGACCTGGAGCTTTTCATATGCAGAGCAAAATCCACCTACACAGCCATGCAAAAAAAAAAAAAAGACAGGAAGAGGCACAATATGCTAATCTGACATATAGACAGAAATAAATCTGACCCAGCAAGCATTCAGCCACTTAATCGTCCTGAGTTTTGAAAAGCCCACATGAGACAGTGTGACTTTTTATTGCACGCCCACTCATGTTCTCTCACGCACCATCAGAAGGGGACACACACACACACACTCACATAGTTAAATCACAGGCCTGGGCCTATTTATAAGCCTTCTTCACAATACCAATTACAGTCTACAGGCTTGCCTACTTTGTGCATGTGTTAGTGGAACCCTGAATCAATAGCATGACAGTCTTCATGAATGAACACTCTCAGAGCAAAGGGAGGGGCCTGGAGCGCCATACAGCTGATATCATCCCTCTGAGGAGCCCCATTCATGCATTGTCTTGTGATGGACTCGCGTTACAGACAAGTGAATCACTCACACGCCCCTCCTCACCACACCCCGTTCCCAGAGACCACCGTGACCATAATCTCAATTTCACGGCCCCCAGCTCTGGCAAAAAGCCGAGAAAGACTGCTAATTTGGTCCACGTGGCCATGAATTCAGGACACACAGAGGCAGTGTACGCGCACACCTGTCCTGTCACAACGAAGCTCTTAAATACAGGACACAATGCTAAGACTATGATAGTGAGTGGAATATGCGCTGTGCAGTCACAAGTTCCTTTCTGGCGATGTGCTTCAAATATAGCTTCCATATGTGCACTGAAACATCACTTTGTTCAGTTTTCAACTGATGCAGTGCCACATGACGGCGTTCTTCAATCATATGGCATGCCATCAGTTGACATCAAAGCTTGAGAGATTTGTCTGTCTGATGCTTCATTTAGGATGATATATGATTTGGGCCATGCCATTGTCTTCCCAGTCAGCATCACGGATTCAATATGCCGGCCAGCTACAATGAAAAATTAACAGTTTCAGTAGATCTAGGAGTCTGAAAGGAAAACTTCGCTCCTGAGGTCTGAGTTATTGTATGTGATATGGAGCCACCACTTGAATATTTGGGACTTTTTTTAAAAATTGTGACCAGTGGTGTAAGTGGTTCGCACTGTCACCTCACATCAAGAAGGTTCTGGGTTCGAGCCCAGCAGCCAACAGGGGCCTTTCTGTCTGGAGTTTGCATGTTCTACCCATGTCTGCATGGGTTTCCTCCGGGTGCTCTGGTTCCCCCACAGTCCAAAGACATGCAGCTAGGTTAACATGGGTCGGCCTTGGGCTGAATTGCCCAAGAGTGGTGGCGCACACGTACTGTATGCAGTCGCTTTGCTCTCCTATGATGAACTAAATTTCATTGTGCAGTGACAGTAAAGGCATTCTATTCTGTTCTATAAGTGAAAGACATTTTATAGTGGGGTTCAGAGTGATAACTTTGCTCAAGGCAGGATTAGAGGACATGGGGCCCCTCTATGAGATACATGTGAGACTGCGTGGGTGAGAAAAGAAAGAAAAAGAAACAGAGAGAGAGAGAGAACGCAACAGCAACATAAAGGTAAACATGAGAGAAAAATGTGAAAAAGTGCAAGAGAACTGGAATGGTTGAAATCTCCTTGTCTGGTCTGCTTTTCAAAATCCTTCTCCAATGTGGAGAAATTGTACAACTGTGTGTCACTGTTTTCATGAGAACAGGAAATCACACTGTCATGTTTGATTCATACTTTGAGATAATAATAATAATACGATGAAACTTCACCAGGCGATATTTCCAGCTCTGAGACAAAGAAGCCGGTTTGTTATCTGTTCAGATATACAGTGCAAAACACCAACTCTCTGCTTTATTTTTCAAGGCATTACAGCGTGCTGTGCTAACGAACAGGTCTCCACTGTTTTATCATTACAAAAACAACACTCATTATGCATTTCACAAACAGGCATCGCGCGGTGAATTTCAGCTAATGTGAAACGAAAAATGTGCTCTTTTTACTTTTCCAGCATGTCTGCGACTGTTCTGAATCAGGGTCGGCAGAACGGTTTTCGCTAATGCGCAATTAAGAGCTGAAAATGGAGAGCGGAGAGAGCCGGGCTTCATTCTGATCGAATCACACCAGAGCACCGCAACACTATGTTCCATTTACGCACTGTGTTTAATGTAACGCTGTCAGAAATGTGTAGAGATGGTCACTGCAGAGTGGAGAGCGAAGGAGAGAGAGAGAGATGGAGGGGAAGGGACAGCTGTTCCACATTCCTGGCTCGACTATGTCGCATTGTGGATCTGGAAGATAGATAGAAAGAGAGAGACATAAAAAAAGACTGCGTGAACATGAGGTTCAGAATTCTTGATTCCATAAACAGAACATTTGTGTGGAGAAAAAAAAAAAAGTTCAGTCCTACCCTTCTAAGTCACACAAACGTCACTTTAATGATTCATATGATTAATATGTGAGTGATTCATATGATTCACATGCGAACACTCGCACGAAAAATTCACACGTGTTTTTAGACAATTTATGCTCTGTCATGTGGATTGTTTTGAATGTTTCAGATTTTTCCATGTAGTTTTTTTTTTTTTTTTTCCCCTCAAAGATCTGTTTAGTTTTACCTGTTTTTTTTTTTTTTTAAACGATTCATTTTTCACATTTAAATTTTCAGGCGAAGTTACAGATGAACTATAGCTGACTCACTGAAGTTCACCTTCACATCAAATGTTACACATGTGTGGAAAAACATATGAGCATGTGTCTATGTATATGATTTATTTTTTGCATAAGGTCTAATCTCCTTTTCATGGACACTTTTATTTCTCATTACAACCAACACCCGTCTTCATATTTATTGTAGCTTTCAATAAATAAAGTCACATGACACCAGAGAAGCCTTTAATGCCATCACTACACTATTTTTTCCACTTAAGTTTAAGTGGCTGCATTTGTGACCCTTCATGGGGTTTCCCTACCATGTCCAGTCCTCCGTCACTGTGGCCAGATTTAATTAGATTAGTAGGAGTCATCGGGTACTGTTTAACTCATAAATAGACCCTCTGTGTCCCGCTGGGCGTCCATCCAACACTGGCACGACTATTCTGTCCTGACATCATTGCCCTAGCATTGCGTCCTCTGACCCCTGCCCACTGAGTCCTGGTGACAGAAGTCTGTCTAGGGCGAGGGCTAAGAAAGAGGACACTGGGTCATGAATAGAGATCAGAGCCTGACCTGCTGCATCCTCAGGGCTTTAGGGTGTATCTTTAGAACTTAAGCTTTGAAGGGTCAGCAGGGAAGCAGGCACATGATGATGGCTTTTGAGTTGTGTAGTGTCATTTGTCAATCATGTTCACAACACGGGATAATGGAGAAATCTGCAACATGTGAGCGAGTGTTGTACTTTTATTGAATACTGTTCGTGTTTGGATAAATTGTGGATCGACTTGAAACAAATGGTGAAATTATTTATTGGTAGCACATCACAGGCTCACCATGTGTTTTTTTTTTTTTTTTAAATGCACTGCATTTAATACATAATCTGTAACAATATTTTAAG
>JAOBAM010000025.1:62352644-62362822 GCA_025212355.1 Notarius kessleri
GAATGCAGTTAATGCACAAGTCCGAGTCATCAGTGCTCAAGTCCAAGTCAAGTCACGAGTCCTTAAAATTAGGGCACAAGTCAGACTCAAGTACTACAAGCCTGCAGTATGCCATCCCTTCTTATCCAGACAGCACAGCCAATTTTGTTCCCTTGACTCTCAACCACAGATGACTTCAGTATCGTTGAGATTCAGACTTGGGATTTGCTGATGATTTTCTGTTACACCACTTGGGAGCACCTGCATATTTTGACATTATATACTAAGCCCTGTCGTATGCCACAACAAATTCCCAATGTTTATATTTTTAAAAGCATAACTGTTCATCATTTCTCCCCTGCGACATTAATCACTCATGCTTACCCATTATCACTTACTTTATAGATGATCTACATAGTTGTTCCCTCACCTTAGGTTATTTTTTTTTATTTAATAAGGCAATAAATGCAGCTTGGCATGTTACTGAGAAACCCTCCATCCTAAAAACTATCCTCCGCTTCTGTGCATTTCAAACCACTTTAATGAGCTTCTCCAATCCAGACCAAGCTACAATGACTAATTAATAAATGCTTTTAATAATTAATAATTAGCAAAGTACAATAATAATTGGCTTGCTAATTTGCTGGAATAATTAGCGGTGTAGCGAGTAGTAACACTGTGCACCCGAATGATCACCGTGGGGTCCCTGATGTCGGCTGGCCACTCGAGGGGGGCTCCGGCAGAGGGGACAGAGGCATCTTTTGTCAGCTAGGAGATTGTGGGTGGCCCCAGGTTTTTGGCATGGGGCTTTTTGTGTTGTGCTAGTAATTGAGTCACTAACTAGCTTGTGAATAGAGGTAGTGTGCTGAGGGTTGGGGCAAGGAGTCCATCGGTGGAGACACCTGCTCAGTTACCTCATTGTCTAGACCAACAAAATGAGAAACCGTGTGGATCTGCTTGAGTATGAGGGACTGATGAGAAGTTTGTAATTCCTCCAGGGTTGATTGAGTTTAATGAGGTTAAATTGGCTTAATGGATGAGGGAATGCAGCAACTGTGAACTGAAGGCAACTAAAGTGAACAAAAAATCATTTTGGATGTTTGATGATGATTAGCTCATGTTCTGGCTAACAAGCAAATCCGTTTTACATTTATACCAAATGACATATTAAGACTACATGCTTTCAGAGTGAAGCCTTGTTGAGGTCATTGTGTTATGAGTTTCCTTTTAGTGCCGGTTGCGTTGTCATTTTTACGCTGTCTGAAAATTAATTGTGCGTTCTTTACAATCTTATTATAGTGCACCAGGTGAGAGCTGGACACATCTTCCTTCATCCTGTGCAACCCCCCCAAAGAAAAAAAAAAAGTCCTTTATACTGTATATTACTCACTGTTCCCAGAACTCAGTGTAAGAATTCCCTTTAGACAGGCTAGAAAATCTCTGGTGCCCTCTAATTATTCTCTAACATGGTAAATTGGTGGAAAATTAGCTGCTAATAATCCCTTAATTCGTGCCCTGCTAATGGCCTGTTATCCTAAATTGTTATGTTAATTGAGGTTTCATCATAAGTGGGGATTGATCATGCTGTCATAGGTTAACACAGGTTTTTTTTTCTCTACTCAGCTTTTTTCCAGCAGTTAATGCTGTTAATAAAATTCAGTTACCATCAAATGTTACACCCACAATACATCAGTAAGACTGATGTACTTTACATTATTCCATGGCTTTGCTTTTTTTGATGGGTTAAAATCTGTACAATCTCCTAAACGTGCCACTCAACACTCCACAGTCCTGTAGTGCAAATTAAAAGAACATCATTATATTTCAATGTGGTTTGCAAAAATGTGTAATTCAGTGCAGCATTTAAAAAAAACAACAACACCTTTTTCACTCCTGTCTCTCAGCGGCTTTCCCGGTTTCTGATACCGCCAGGAGCGTATCCGCCATGCCAAGGTTGACATGTCATCTACGTAGAGGGAAGGCCGTCTGTAAAATATGCTAACATATATAAAGATACGGTGGGTCCCTTGGCCTTTTGCTGACATTTACAGCTACCGGGCAAGGACATGGCCTTTTCTTTCTTTTCCTATTTTTCCCAACTAATCATGTGGCTTGAATAGGGGCCAGATAAGGCTATTGTTTGCCTTGACAATGTCCTGATGGTTTGGCCCTGTGCAGATCATAGGCAAGGCTCCTCTTTTAAAAAGAGAAGAGCTGACAGAGAGAACTCATTACTTTACTGCCTCCGCGTTAATTAGCTAACGAAAAAAAAACTGTTTTAGTATAGACAAGAAAAGGAAGGGAAAAAAACCCTTTGCTAACATCTGTGTTTCGGGGTGAGTGGGGTTTTAATACGGCGTTATGGCCAAGTGTGTTGTAATTATCAGTTCTAATGGATTTTATGTAAAGCACACTAGGATTTGGTTGGGTTGTGATCCCAGCTGTACATGCCTCACTTTCACTGACTTACACATTTGCGAGCAAATATAAGCAAATCTGGCTCTAATTATATTCTATTGTGTTTCTAATCAATGCTTGGAAAAATACTGACCCAAACATCGATACCTGAGGAATACACTGATTTTATGTTCAATTTTTTTGATCATTTTTAAACTTTACTACTCTATCTAACAGTGACAACCAAATAACACTCATATAAAGCTTGTCATGCAGATAGAGTTCTCTTTCGCCATGATCATATAGGGTCTGTATTATTTATTCACAGTGTGTACTTCACTATTCAGGCCACACAGTGCTGTGGGGAATGAGACAGAGTGAGAGGTAGAAAAAGAGAGATCACAAGGGACATCTGATGGTCTTATCAGTCTGCTCGCCTTTCTTCTCCCTCTGAACTAAGCCACTCTATATGTTTGCTTTCTCCTCTATGGACTGGTGGCCTTAAATATTAAAGAACGTTCTGTCCAGTATCACGGGCAATTTCTAGACCTTCAAAATTTCAAAGAACTTTGGTCATAATGCTAAAGGAGGTAGACCGATGGTCACTAATCATGAAAATTACTTGAATTGTACTATCTTGAGGCAAGAAACATAAGCTAATCTCATCAATGACTATTAAGTATTATTGACCGAGAAAACAATTTTGTTGGATTTCCTACAGTTGAGATCATAACAAAACCTCCATAAATTTAAAGGATATATACATTTCGAAATTCTATCTACAAGCTTTATGGTAATATTACTTGATTGTTCTAATGTTATCATATTGTATTAGTTATTACACCAAAGTGATGTTGAATGATCAAATCTGAAGGTGGAGATTCATTTTCTATATAGAATTAACAATTATTCCATGAAATCGAGTCGTACATGAGCTGATATGTGCCTCTTTGGCTATAAGCCGTGTATGATGAGATTGAGTGGAATAATTGTTTTATTATATCCACATTCACTGAATTTTGAGAAACAGAGCATTTTTTAAAATATATTTTGCAAATTCGATAAATAAAAACTTTATACGAAACATCCGACAAAATTATTTCCACTTGGAATGTAAACAAACCGGTGAAATGACAGTAGCAATTTGTGAAAAATGTGAAAATGATAATTCTTGAAAGAGAAAAAACCCCAAACATTCTTACCATCAAATACTTATATTCCATATTTTGTTCCTTTTTTGTATTTTTTTGGGCTTTTCTTCTTCTTCTTCGGGGTTTTTTTGGCGGTTGGCAAACCAACTTAAAGGTGCATTATCACCACTGACTGGGCTGGAACATGGAGCAGGAAATATTGAGGGGGGGATGGCTATATTCTTTTAGCTATTTTCGTTTCTTTTAAACACTTGATAATTTTTGCAGTTTTGTTTTCGAGTAAAGTTTTTATTTCATCCTTGGTTGGTTCAGCAACATGCACTGCCATTTTGTTTTTCGCTACTCACGGTATATGAGCTGATAGCCTAGTAGTAGAGTAGCCAATCGGCGTGCGCAATTGCTCATATCCAGTGAATGTGGATAGAATAATACTTGATATATATGTAATAAGTGTGTGCGTGCGTGTATGTGTGGAATACCTGCTGATAGGCTCCTACGATTTTGCGAGCTTCCTGATAAAGCGTTTCACTGCTCCATTCTGGGTTTATGCAGCGCAGATCACGAACGAGCCGGTTGTGTTCTCGCAGGAAGAGTATGTGCATTGAGCTGAGAAGGATGTTCTCATTCAGACGCTTATCACCTGCACACATCAACCGATCTTAATTATTTGGCCTTTCACTTACCTGACCATTCTATCTGCTTCTTAGTCCATTTCTAAATTGATTTTATTGCTTTATAAATAAACAGGAGTCATTATTGTGCTTAATGACTTGACAACCGATTCAATTACAAGACTCGTCTACGTCCATATATTTTTGACTAAGAAAAATATGTATGTATTTTCTTTATTGTTAATTACAGTTTATTAAATATTTATCCTGGGTTGCTTTCTGTTACTCATGAATGTCAGTGTTTTTCATTGCAAACCCACCTCCAGTAAAACACGGGACTTCCTCCAGGCCTGTGGTGTTCTGAATGCGATTGCGTGTGGTGCATATATTGCTGACCACCTTGGTGAAGGGCAGCAGCTCATACCCATTGTCCTGGAATTTGTCATTGACAAGCAGGAGGCCCTCATCGTTAGACAAGTCACGGAGTTCTCTAGCGAGTCCGTCATCAGAGCCGTACACCTGCTCTGCATCCAGGAATGCCGTCAGAGTGTTGATCTGCTCTCGCGCCTGCGGCACACCTCCAAACATGTACGCACTGTACCCAGAGCCACAGGTGGGTGCAGAGCGAAAAAACGGGAGGCAGCTGTTGGAATTGGAGGGTAGGCGCGGGTCATCCGAAGGAATCTAAGTAAAATGTTGTAAACCAGAACGTCAAGGATATAGCAACTCATCTGGCCTGCCATCAAAACAACCATGATGACCAAAACATCAAACAGAACTGAAATGTGACAATGTGAGAGAGGACCAATCTCCACAACAAATTGTTTACAACAGGAAAATCAACAAACAACTGACCAAGTCTTGTTCCTCAAGGGAAGACCTACCCAAAACATTGATCAGAACTGGAATTGGATGAGACAGGCGATAAAATTCTAGTGAGAAGCCTGGAAAATTTGTTAATTTGGCCAAATTACTACTGTAGCTCATTAGCAAAAAAAAAAATCTGACAAAACAATGATCAAGTTTTGTGTGGAGTGATGAGTTCTTTCAAGTAAAACAATTAGACTGAATAGAAATCTGTGGAGAATTGACGGAGGAGATACTAACTTAACTAAATTTTAAACTACTAAACTAAACTACTTTAACTAAATTGTGGATGGTGGATAATGGACAGATGATGGACGCCATGCCATGGCAATAGCTCATTGGCCTTACAGCCAGATGAACTAACAATATTCCACTAGGCAGCTGTCAGATTCCCCCTACTCAGTGTACATTACAGTTTCCAGCTCAACTAGCACTGCTTTCATGTCATATGCTTTTGCTTACATTTTGTGTCCTTGCCCAGCACTGTCTTTTCTTAAAAATTCAATATCTGGGACCCTATAACATGCAGTAGTGAGTAGTTAGAGGCAGGATACAAGTCCGTATATTCAGCATGTGTTTTATTATGGGCAGTCCAAGGGTAATCTTTGTAGTCCAAGATGAAGGTCAAATAACTGGCAGGAAACCTCAAACAAGGAATCAAAAACAAGAAAAATGGATGATGGTTAAAACCAGGATACACAGAACATGGCGAGCAGAAACCAAGGCTCAGACTTAACAACATAAATGTCCATTAAGACTTCGCAATGTGACTTTACACAATATACTGTATATAGGGTATATAAAGAGAAACTAATTACAGCCTTACCTGGACACAATCAGGAAGCACACCAATGACAGGAGACAGGACTAGAACAGAAAAAGCTTATTGTGATGTGAATAAATAGGAAATAATTTCGACTTAACGTCTCTTAACTGAACCCACTGGACTTGGGTGTACATACAGACCTTGCATATACAGAAAGAACCCACTTGCACAAATGCTTCCATTTATATTTTATTGCCTGTCTTGCCTTTAATCAGAAAAAAATGTCTTCTGATATCAGGAAATATCGGTATACTGTGTGTATATGCTTTATAATATTGTCCTGAAATCTGCAATTTAGTGGTGATGATGATCATCGTCATCATCCTTTGAGGTAAAAAATGACCAGGACTTCAATTTGGTGGGTGGTGGTTGTGGGTCTGGAGGTGACTGATGAGGCCAATTCGGGCTTTGAAGGTACACCCACATGTCGATGCTCCACGTGCCAAGGTTGAACACCTTTACTATCTTTTTGTTGTATTTCGACCGCTGAGTGGGATCCCCGCCAGCTGTGGTGTGCTGACCACGGTGAGGTGAAGCAGGCTGTGTTTGGGGCACCTTATCTAGACTCTTCCTCCATGGAAGTGAGCTGAATGAATCCTAAATAGGGCTGCCAAACTCCGCTGCTGCTTTGTTCCAATAGAGAATGACCCTATGCTCTGGGCTGCCTGTGTGCAGATTCATGACTACAACTTCCACTGTTTCCACACCTGCTGCTTCGCCACTTGCCCATCGCCACAGGACTTGAATTTGAAGTCATGACTTGCATGTGACTTGGATTAGAATGAGGGAGAGTTGCGCAGTTGTCAGCCTCACTCTCTTGTCCCGACCTAACTGGGTCTAGGGGCAAGACAGAATCAAGATGGCTGGAGCTAGGTCGGGATGCAGTGGATGGCCAACAGTGTTCTATGTGTTGTACTGTGCCCTGATTGCACTCCACAAATGCTTTGCTGGGTCCGCCTTCCTGCCTGTTGAACCACCAGGTGGTGGTCTCCTCTGCGCAGTCTGCCGAGTCCAGTCTTTGGTTGTAACCCTGACTAGGGCGAGTGAGGGGTTGTTAGTGCTTTCTCAAGGCACTACCTTAGACTAGTGGAGGGAAGGAGATGCCTTACTATTCCATTGCATGGTGGTCAAGGATGGCACATGCCCACTGCCCTTAAATTTAGTATATTGTATGTGGCCTAGAGTATCATTTCCTACATTAGACTTGTTGTTTGTTAATAATATACATTTCACCTTTATTGCTCTGAAACAAATATTAGAATGTTTGATTTCAAGGAAAGTCATTTGTATTTCATTTGGTACAATCTGAATTTGAGAGAATTTCCAGTGTTTCTTCATTTTGCAATAGGCAGCCCATCTGAGGCCTGGCTCATGTTGCTTCATTGTGAGGTTTCCTGTTTTGTTTTGGGTTTTTTGGGAGGGGGGTTGACAATTTTCTTCATGCTTGAATTCAAAATGCAAACAACATGTCAGTAAATAACACGAAAACATCACCCATGGTTCTTAAAATATACTCCTCTTGTGTTTGGATTTTATTTCATACACCAGAGATGTGTGATTTAGGCAAGTAAAGATACCACATATACAGCAAAGTGTGTGGGTTATTAGCAGGCTTGATGGATGTTAGAATAATTGGCTAGTGTAATACCAAGAAGTCCAGCACTGAGTCAAATAAAGTGAAAGAGCCCTTTCAAGTTGGACAGGGGAAGTATACACCAATCAGCAACTAACAGGTGACATGAATAACATTTGATTACCTCATTACAATGGCACCTGTCAAGCGGTGGAATATATGAGGCAGTGAGAAAACAGTCAGTTCTTGAAGTTGACATGTTGGAAGCAGGAAAAATGGGCAAATGTAAAAAGTGACTTTGATAAATTGTGGCCAAATTGTTATGTCTAGATGACAAGGGCCAGAGCATCTCCAAAACAGCAGGTCTTGTTTAGTGTTTCCAATTTGCAGTGGTTAGTGCCTCCCAAAGTGGTCCAAGGAAGGACAACTGGTAAACTGGCAAGAGGGTCATGAGTGCCCAAGGCTCATTCCCTACTGGCAGTGTCTTCTTTCAGCAGGATAATGCTCCCTCTTACACTGCAAAAATTATTCAGGAGTGGTTTCAGGAAAATGACAAAGGTATTGACCTCCAAATTCCCCAGATCTCAGTCAAATCAAGCATGGAGCCAAAGCTAGCCCATCTGGTCCGATCCTACAGAAGAGCTACTGTAGCACAAATTGCTGGAAAAGTTAATGCTGGCTATGATAGAACAGTGTTAGAATGCAGACTGCATCACAGCTTGCCCATGCTGACTCCTGTCCACTGGCGAAAGTGCCTACAATGGGCATGTGAGCATCAGAACTGGACTGTGGAGCAGTGGAAGAAGGTGGCCTGGTCTGATTAATCATGGTTTCTTTTACATCATATGGACGGCCGGGTGCACATGCATCACTAACCTGGGGAAGAAATGGCACCAAGATGACCTATGGGAAGAAGGCAAGCCAGTGGAAGCAGTGTGATGCTATGGACAATATTCTGCTAGCAATTGTTGGGTCCTGGCATTCATGTGAATGTTATTTTGACATGTACCATCTATGTAAACATTGTTGCAGACCAAGTACACCACTTCATAGCAACAGTATTCCCTACTGGCAGTGTCTTCTTTCAGCAGGATAATGCTCCCTCTTACACTGCAAAAATTATTCAGGAATGGTTGCAGGAAAATGACAATGGTATTGACCTCCAAATTCCCCAGATCTCAGTCAAATCAAGCATCTTCAATCAAGTTGTCATGGAGGCCACAACTCACAACTTACAAGAAATAAAGGATCTGTTGCTAACATCTTGGTGCCAGATATCACAGCACACCTTCAGAGGTTTTGTTTCGTCCATGATTTGACAGGTCTGTGGTTCAGAGCTGTTTTGGCAGCACAAGAGGGATCTACACAATATTCGGCGGGTGGTTTTAATGTCATGCTTGATTGGTGTATATTTGTGTTAGCAGATGAGCTAATGCAGACAGGTAACTTTGCAAAATGACTTATAATGTCAGAAAAAACATGAACATGCTGCATTCAGTTATCTCGAACACAGTGAACCTTTCATATAGATCCACAGATAACAGCTACATCATTATTTATACTCGCATTACAGATTGGCCTTAACATCAATATGGATGCTATTATTGAAGAAGAAGAAGAAGAAGAAGAAGAAGAAGAAGAAGAGGAAGCCTTTGTTTATCACATGCACATTCAAGCACAGTGAAATTCATCCTCTGCATTTAACCCATATGAAGCAATGAACACACACACACAAGTGAGCACAAACACGTACCCAGAGCAGTGGGCAGCCATACTACAGCGCCCGGGGAGCAGTTAGGGGTTAGGTACCTTGCTCAAGGGCACTTCAGCCCAAGGCCACCCCATGTTAACCAAACCGCATGTCTTTGGACTGTTGGGGAAACCGAAGCACCCAGAGGAAACCCACACAGACACATGCAAACTCCACACAAAAAGGCCCCCCTGTTGGCCACTGGGCTTGAACCCAGAACCTTCTTGCTGTGAGATGACAGTGCTAACCACTATACCACTGTGCTGTGGATCTGGTTTCGATGTCACAACCATACACTTATGGGGATCTTCATGGTCCATGATAATGCTAATAATACAGATTATTTTAACTTGCCATTGCACTTTTTTTTTAAAATGTAGCTCAAAATGATTCTTCCAGAGGACATCTCAGCACACAAATTGCACAGAGGAGCAGCAGGGGGCAGCAGCATTCTGAACACTGAGAAGGTAAATGCATGTTGCCATCAGCAGTGAAAAGACTAATTACACTAATAATGTTGATGGCAAGCCTGAAGGCCAAAGTGGTCAGAGAGTGAACATACTGTCAGTATTTCTATTAGCCTTATTTCTGTTTCCCTGGGCAACAAGCCAAATGTTTGCTCCTCACTTCAAGATGGGTGCATTTACTAAAGCAGAGTCAGAGCAATTTTGCGCCTCAAGACCTTTCATTGCACTTTTACACTGCGACAGTTTCTTTCATTTTGACAGATTATTATTAGATAAATTGGTGTAGTTTGGAGAAGTTGAAAAAGAGAGTAGAATGCTTAGAAATCAGAACCTTGCTGCAGTCGCCAAGTTCACTAGAGTATATAAAGGATTTGATTCAGCTGCTGGGCTCCTCGTGTAGTTATAGAGGATAAAAAATACAAAGACAGTAACAACCATGGTAACACAATACATGTTCACTGCGAACAGAAGTGGATATACAACTACACTGTGTTCCAAATTATTATGCAAATCATATTTTTCTCAGATTTTCCAAAATTACCTATATGAATTGCAGT
>JAOBAM010000025.1:66891059-66901200 GCA_025212355.1 Notarius kessleri
TTTTTTACTCTTGCAGACCATCATAAAATGCTATAGGTGGGTCCATGCAAATGGCACTGCACATACACGTGTAAAAATGATCACACACTATCAATACTCACAGGTGAAATGTCCATCCACAGCCTTTGACTTTACAGATTTTACAGTTCACTGCTGCACATGCAGGCATTTTTCTTGTAATTTTTCTCATCAATTACATCAATAACTTGACCAGTTTTGTGTAGCTTCCAGTAGCCTAATTGACCATTCTGCTCAACGATGTGAGTGGTAAGATGGCAGTCAGATCGTTTCACTCTGACAAACCTATTTTTACGTAGAGATCAGTGCTCCAAACATGATTTACCGAGGCTAGTGGAGCCTGTGGACACATCGCTTCTAAATTGTTGTTAACAACCCTAAAGATGCCAAGTGTCAAGCAGTTGGGTGTAAAATAAACCAGATCACTGATCATTTTATGTGACATGCTTTTGTTTTTATTCATGGAGAAAAGAGATGTTTTTAGATGGCAAGAATCACACTGCTATGACAACAAGATTGTTTCCTAGTATCTGTACTGAACATGCGTTATCTAGCCGAGTAGATTTAAGAAGAAGCCTTTATTTGTTACACGTACACTCAAGCACAGACTGAATCACATGGTGAAATTTCTTCTCTGCATTTAATCCATCTGAAGCAGTGAACACACACAAGTGAGCAATGAGCACACACACACAGCAGTGGCAGCTATGCTACAGCACCCAGGGAGCAGTTGGGGGTTAGGTGCCTTGCTCAGGGGCACCTCAGCCCATGGCTCCTATACAGTATACCTAACGACATCTTTGAACTGTGGGGGAAAACAGAGAACCCAGAGGAAACCCACACAGAGAGAACATGCGAACTCCACACAGAAACACCCCTGTCAGCCAGTGGGTTCAAACCCAGGACCTTCTTGCTGCAAGGAGACAGTGCTACCCACTACACCACTGTGCTGCCCTAAATGTTGAAACTTAAAAAAAAAAAAACATCATCTTGTTAACATGCATACCAAGTTTCAAATCTGGATCATGAATAGTTTTGGATATATGCTCCAGAAATGAACATTGCTCTTAGAATAAATGCTCTCAAAATATATATTTTTATGTAAAAATTTGAAAAATACTTTTTTTCAAAAATCCAAAACAGCAAAAGGCACCAGTTCACATGTTGCTTGATATGTATACAAAGTTTCATGAAGATATCTTCAGTAGTTTTAAAGATATGGCCCAGAAACAAAAACGTGACCGGACAGACGGAGGGACGGACGGAATCCGTTTCTATATCCCCCAGCAAACTTCATTTGGGCAGGGCATAATAACATGTTCCATGTCTTATTTAACGGTTTTGATTTTTTCAGTATTGTTCTACTGTGCAGAAAATAGTCAAAATACAGAAAAAAACCCTGAATAAGTAGTTGTGTCCAAATGTTTGACTGGCACTTTATGTTACAGGCTGTTTAACACAAACGAAACAAATCCGTGATCAGTTTGTTTGTCTTGCCAATATTAAGCTTCAGATTAGTTGTTTGAACAATGAGACAAAGTCCTCCAACAACCCTTTGTACTCTGAATAATCTTTGCTGTGAATGTGACTTGCAATGAAGGAGTCATCAGTGAACTTCTGCAGGTGACATGAACTGGTGTTGTACTGGAAATCTAATGTATAGAAAGTGAGTGCAGTTGGTTTGTAATCATCAAATGTGCTGGGGTGTCCATGCTTCTTTTTGGCACTGGAATTATATAGGAGGTCTTCTAGAGTTGTGGCTCTTTCTGTAGTCTTTGCAAAAAGAAGAACAGTTGCTGTAGCATGCCACATAATTGAGTGGCACCCTGGTCTCCTGCACCCTGGGCTGATTTCTTTCAGGCCCCACACCTTTGATTCTGGAGAGTTTTCCCAGTTATCTCCTCACTTGATCGACTGTAATAGTCAGGCTGGAAAGGCAAAGGGTAGCAGCAAGGGTGGCAGAGATGATGCCTTCACTGGGCCAGTCATTTATTGAAGAAGTGTTAATGAATGGCTGGACTGATGCTTAGGGAAGAAAAAAAAAACCCAGCTCAACTCATTATTCCTCTCCAAACCCCCTTAACAAATTGGTATCCAGTTTGTAGCCAATAATAGTCCTCATTCCATTCCACATCCATTCTCAGGGGGATATCTTAGGGTTGCAAGGAGAGAAGGAGGGAATACATCTGTAGCTTTAGCCAGTTTCAAGGAACCTGTTCAATGACATTTTTTGGCTGTAGTGCATCTGGTTACAAGCAGCACTGACAGCATTTGAGATGTTTCTGGACAAATGTGATTGGTTGGTCCCGTCCTTCCAATGCCACTGATCAGAATCACTGGTGATGCTCTACTGGGGACAGTCTGACCTACTCCAGCACAGCTATTCTCATTACCAGATAAGCCATCTGGCTTTCAGGCAGCATACTACAAGTGACCAACTGGGCCTTTCCAGTCAGGTAAACAGGTAGTTTAGGGAATAATGATGTCACAAAGTTCAAGAACTCTGATTTGTCTAAATTGAACAGTCATATTCAAATGAGATTTGAGCATGTTTATAAAATTGTGAATGTGACATCTGATGTGGAGTCGTGCTGCAAAAACAGTGAACTTAGTGATGTTTTTCTGGGTATTGCTTTTAACTTTCAGCCTGGCAAAAGGGGAAAATTGCCATATTCTGGACAGTCCAGCACATCCACTATTGGCTAAAGATGGAGATGTAATAATTGGAGGTTTATTTTCAATACACAGTAGTATAAAGCTTGCATCACTGCCGTATACTGAAAGACCCAGACCTTTAATCTGCACCAGGTTTGTTATGGTGGAAAATTAGAAATATATATTCTCCACAAAAAATGACTGAATATTGCATTTACCATTTATTTTAATTTAAAATTTCTATTAAACATCATTTGGAACTGTTTTTTTTTTCTTTTTGGGTCTATTTCCACAGATTTAATCTCAGAGAATTGCGATTTGCTCAGACCATGACCTTTGTAATCGAAGAAATCAACAGAAGCAATAGCTTACTTCCAAACATTTCAGTTGGTTACAGGATTTATGACAATTGTGGCTCAAGATTATTATCTATGAAAGCATCCATGGCTTTGATGAATGGCATGGACATAACAGCAGATGATGCCTGCTCTGGACAAGCAGCAGTACAAGCCATCATAGGGGAGTCAGAGTCTTCTCCTACTATAGTACTCACAAAAACTACAGGACCGTTCAGTATCCCAGTGGTAAGGATCAATTACTGTCACATCCTGAGGTATAACAGTTTTCCAATTATTTATCCAACAAATGTCGTTTTAAGAAATTGCCTTTCTCTACTCAGATAAGCCATGGGGCCACATGTGAATGTTTAAGCAGCAGAAAAGACTACCCCTTTTTCTTCAGGACCATAGCAAGTGACTTATACCAGAGTAGAGCACTGGCATATTTGGTCAAACACTTTGGCTGGTCTTGGGTGGGGACTGTGAACAGTGATAATGATTATGGTAACAATGGAATGGCCATTTTTCTGAATGCAGCCAAAGAGGAGGGAATATGTGTTGAGTATTCTGAGAAGTTTGATCGGTCAGACACTGCCAAAATCAAGAAAGTGGTTGACATTATTAAGAAAGGCACAGCCAAGGTAGTTATTATATTTATTGCCCAAGCTGATATGAATGTTCTAATAGACCAGCTTATTCTGAAGAATGTCACTGGTTACCAGATGATTGGAGTAGAGTCATGGATTACTGCAATCAATCTAGCAACTCCAGCAACTTACAATATACTGATTGGATCCATTGGATTGGATGTAGGAAAATTGAACATTGGTGGTTTTGCTGACTATGTTATAAAAGAGTTTTGGGAAAATGATTTCCCTTGTTTGAACACTGAGGTAAACATTTCTCAAACTGAAAATGACTGCAGGAGATTTGAGGAAATCATTCCCTTTAAAAACTACAATGAAGATGTATCAGAACTGAGATATGCAAATAACATCTACAGTGCAATTTATGCTGTGGCACATTCTCTACACAGCCTGTTGAGATGCACAGAAAACCCAAGTTGTGAAAAAGACAAGACAATACAATCATGGCAGGTAACACAAGAGACAAAACAAGAAGGAATATGACTAATGTTCTCATAAAATGAATGCCAAGTCTCTCTTTTTCATTTAAAGGTTGTTGAATCGCTGAAAAAAGTAAATTTCACCACTAAAGCTGGAGAACATATCTGGTTTGATAGCACTGGGGCAACAGCTGCAAAATATGATGTCGTCAACTGGCAGCAAGGTTTTGGTGGAGACGTGCAGTTTAAGGTAATTGGCTATTATGATGCCTCTCTGCCAACTGGACAACAGTTTGTCCTAAATGCTGAAGATATAGTTTGGGCTGGAGAGAAGAAAGAGGTACAGACAATTTTGTCAAAATAATGTTTTTAATGAAGCATTGTCTCAAAATATGAATACAAATATTTCCAAATATTCTCTCTCTCTCACACACACACACCTTCTTTAATAATATTGTTCAAATAATTGAAGGCCTCATTTCTGTTCATATTAGAAGCCAAGGTCTGTGTGCAGTGAGAGCTGTCCTCCAGGAACCAGGAAAGCTGCACAGAAAGGAAGGCCTATCTGCTGCTATGACTGTATACCATGTACAGAGGGAGAGATCAGTAACCAGACAGGTAATTTCAGCTTTAACAAGTTTCAAAGACTAGTTGTGAATTGTACATTGTGTATCCTCTTTTTATTATTTAGAATACAGTTCCTCAACAATGGCATTAATAAATAAATCATAATATACATTTTATTTTCTTTCCTAATGATAATAACCATGATTGTTTTACAGATTCAAATAACTGTGAGCAGTGTCCAGGAGAATTTTGGTCTAATGCTGTCAAAGATAAATGTGTGTTAAAGGCTATAGAGTTTCTTTCATTTACAGAGGTTATGGGGATAATACTGGTACTTTTTTCTTTGGTTGGAGCTATATTAACTGTGTTAGTAGCTATTTTATTTCTAATAGAAAAGGACAGTCCCATTGTTAAAGCGAACAACTCGGAGCTGAGTTTCCTGCTGCTGTTCTCCCTGGCTCTGTGTTTCCTCTGTTCACTTACTTTCATTGGACCACCCTCTGAGTGGTCCTGTATGCTGCGCCACACAGCATTTGGGATCACCTTTGTCCTCTGCATCTCCTGTGTTCTAGGGAAAACAATAGTGGTGTTAGTGGCCTTTAGGGCTACACTTCCAGGTAGTAATGTCATAAAATGGTTTGGACCTCTACAGCAGATACTCAGTGTACTTGCATTCACTCTCATACAGGTCCTTATTTGTGTTCTTTGGTTAACAGTTTCTCCTCCTTTCCCATATAAGAACATGAACTACTACAAGGAAAAGATCATATTAGAATGTAACTTGGGCTCAGCTCTTGGTTTCTGGGCCGTGCTGGGTTATATAGGAGTTCTTGCCGCCATCTGTTTTGTTTTGGCTTTTCTAGCTAGAACATTGCCAGATAATTTTAATGAAGCTAAATTCATCACATTCAGCATACTCATATTCTGTGCTGTGTGGATCACCTTTATTCCAGCTTATGTCAGCTCTCCTGGAAAATTTACTATTGCTGTGGAGATATTTGCTATTTTAGCCTCCAGTTTTGCTCTTCTGTTCTGTATATTTACACCTAAATGTTATATTATTCTGCTTAAGCCTGAACTGAACACAAAGAAAAATATGATGGGTAAAATATTATCAAAAGCACTTTAAAAATTCATATCTGCCAACATGTACATCATCATTTTAGCTGAAGAAAGTTGAACTTGAACACATTATGTTAAATATATTGCCTGGCCAGAAAGGTAAACACTCTAATATTTCGTTGGACCACATTTGCCTTTGATGACAGCACACATTCACTGTGGCATTGTTTCAACAACTTTATGCAACATCGCAACATTTATTTTACTCCAGAATTGCATATATAATTCACCGACATCTTGTATTGATAATGGAAGAGTTGAACCACTCCATAAAGTTTTCTCCAGCATATTCCAAAGACTTTGTCATTGCCAATTCATGTGTAAAATAATTCCTCAATGTGAATCCTGGTATTAGCATCCTGGAATATTTCTAGTCTATCGGGGAAGGAAAAAAAATCCATTACTGTGATAAGATCATTATTCAGTATATTTAGGTAGTCAGCTGACTTAATTTTATTGTCACATATCTTTGCTGACTCTAGCCCTGACCAACTGTTGCAACCCCAGATCATAACACCTTCTCTTTCGGCTTCTACATTGGCCACCGTAAACATTGGCTGCATCACTTCATGTTACCCTGTTGTGCCCATTGCTCTGGAATATGGTGAATCTAGACTCATCAGGCCACATTACCTTTTTCCACTGATCCAGAATACAAATTTTTATGCTCCTTAGCAGATTGAAACCTTTTCTTCTGATTAACGTCACTAACAAGTGATTTTCTAATGGTTACATGGCTAGTTAGTCACAATCCTTTGAGTTCTTGTCACATGGTGCATGTTGAAATGCTCTTAATTTCACTATTAGATATAGGTTTGAGCTTTACTGTGAAATTTTTATGATTTGACTTCACCAGGCATTTAAGTGCTCTCTAATCAAGGTCAGTCAAGATTTTGCAGACTCAGAGGTGCTCTTCTGTGGTGGTGGTGATTTGTTGATGTTGCTCATGTCAAGTCAGTTTATTTGTATAATGCTTTTAATGACAAACATTGTCACAATGCAGCTTTTCAGGAAAATAAATACTTTAAACATATGAACTAATTTTATCTGCAATAAATTTATTTATCCCTAATGAGCAAGCCTGAGCTGAAGGTAGCAAGGGAAAAACTCGCTCAAATGAAATAAGTAAGAAATCTTTAGAGGAACCAGATTCATAGGCAATCCATCTTCATTTGGGTGATAACATAACATGATTATTATAAACTTGCTTCTATAACTGTGTCCTATGTAGTCACAAAGTACAATTTTGTAACCAGGAAATTCATTATAGTTTTAGCATGAAGGCTATTTTGTTGAAGTTATCAGCTGTTAATTGATGGAGACTTGAGTGCAAGATTGTACATGAGAACTGGAGTCCTAAAGTTATCATGACAGTTGTAGTCCTAAACCATCATAGCAAAACTGTAAGTGTCCAGAGCCATCTTCTAAGCAAATCTTTCGACTGTCTATATGGGGCCATCCTCCATGAAGTGATGAGAACTCTAGACACATCTTGACATCCTAGTTTACCAAAACACCCCATGCCCAAAGACCCTCCAGCTCTACTCCTTTACCTAATAAAAAGCTATTAACAAACGCCTTGAGTAAAGAGATATCGTTTCATCCAAGACTTAAACATTGAGACTGTGTCCGAGTCCCAAAAACTACATGTAAGACTGTTCCATAACTGTAGGGCTCTGTAAGATAGGACTCTGCCCCTGATGTAGCCTTCACTCTTTGAGGTACCAACAGATAGCTTGCACCTTTTGGTCTAAGTAGGCGTGGAGGGTCATGAAAGACCAGATGTGTACTCAGATACTGTGGCATGAGACCATCACTGTTTTGTTGGTCATGATTATAATACAGTCGTATTTTATAATCAATGCAAAATTTGATTGGGAGCCAATGCAGTGTGGATAAGATAGGAGTAATGTGCTCATAACTTCTGGTTCACTTTGGACTAAGCAGAGCTTGTGTATGCACCTACTCGAACATCCAGACAGTAAGGTATTACAATAATCCAACCTAGAGGTAACAAAGGCATGAACTATGTGTTTTTTTCTTTTTCTTGTATCATGTTGTGACATTATATTCCTTATTTTAGCAATATTTCTGAGACAGAAAAAGGCAATCCTCATAATATTGTCAACATGAGTTTCAAATGAAAGTCTGGAGTCAATGATCTCCCAGAGGTCTTTTCTTGCTGCAACATAAGGAAGCAGAAATGCCATCCAGAGTTTTTATGTAATCATAAAACTTACAGTGCTCAGCGTAAATTAGTACACCCCCTTTGAAAAGTAACATTTTAAACAATATCTCAATGAACAAACAATTTCCAAAATTTTGACAAGACAAAGTTTAATATAACATCTGTTTAACCTTAACGTGAAAGTAAGGTTAATAATATAACTTCGATTACACATTTTTCAGTTTTATTCAAATTAGGGTGGTGCAAAAATGAGTACACGCCACAACAAAAACTACTACATCTAGTACTTTGTATGGCCTCAATGATTTTTAATGACAGCACCAAGTCTTCTAGGCATGGAATGAACAAGTTGGCGACATTTTGCAACATCAATCTTTTTCCATTCTTCAACAGTGACCTCTTTTGGAAATTGTTTTGTTCACTGAGATATTGTTTAAAATGTTACTTTTCAAAGGGGGTGTACTCATTTACGCTGAGCACTGTAATTTGAATGCAAACTGTTTATGGCGCATTTAAGAAAGGAATATCTATAAAAATAATACTACATTCTCTGGAAATACTGACATTTTGGACTTCTTGGGCTCAAGATAACCTCTGACCTTGTTCTTCCTCCTTCACAAGCAGTCTGCCTCCTTCTGGTAATCCTGTGAATAGTCTTCCGTCTAGAGAACATGAGGAGAAGTCTCATGCCCTGCACATGACCCTACAAAGTTTGTGGGACAACAGTGCCAGGAATCTGTCTCTAATGCCCTGATATTCACTGAATAAATTATTGACCAAACTTCACTGGTGCTGTCCAACTTAATACTATCATAAATCAGACGACAGAAATCCAGTTTATAGTATGATTTCCAAGTTCACATAACTTACTATGTTCTTTGGAATTAGTGTTATGGGAAATGAGACATATGCTAAGATGTCCACAATTCATAAAGTATATAAAGATGGGTGACAAATGAAAGGGGGGGGAACAAAAAACAAAGGCTATATCTGTGGAAGAAAATCTGCTGTCATGTTTGGGATCCACTTATCCCCTGAGCCAGAAGGGTCACTGTTAATCAGTACAAATCATTCAGATTGATCACCGTTATCCAACGAGGAAACATTTCTATCATGATCCAACAGGGAACAAGAGCTCACTGAATGGTTAAATGAGTATTAAATTAATCTATAGCCTTTGCAGTCACTAGAGCTCAACCAAGTTGTACATCTGTGGGAGATTTCGGAATGAAGCATTAGACAGTGCTCTCCAACACCACCATCAAAACACAAATTGAGGGGGCATCCTTTAGAAGAATAATGTTCATGCCTACAGTACCACTCCACAAACGATCTATGCCAAGCACTCTGAAACTGTTTTGGCACTTTATGTAAGGTTTCCTTTAATTTGTCACTCTTCTGCATGATACACACAGCCATTAGAAACAAATAAAAGACTTACATATATCAGAATATTTACAGACCAGGTGGATTTAAATAGAATTGCCAAATGTCACCGTGCGGAAGTAGGTATCATGTTAATGGCAGTGAGAATCATATACAGCTACTCTGACTGGGATATGGGGAATGTCTGTAAACTATAAAAAGCAGATGTGGCAATAAATATTTTAACAATAATTGAATGTGATGCCTTTAGCAAAACATGTGGAGACAAACCACATGAAACAAATGATGGTCTTTAAAACTATAC
The DNA here is from genome assembly GCA_025212355.1 of Notarius kessleri. Taxonomy (NCBI): domain Eukaryota; kingdom Metazoa; phylum Chordata; class Actinopteri; order Siluriformes; family Ariidae; genus Notarius; species Notarius kessleri. The sequence continues at coordinate 66,900,704 of JAOBAM010000025.1, forward strand.
TACACAGGATGTCTGAAGCAAGCAAGAAAACATCCCATGGCGCATCAGTAAGGTACATAAACAAATTTCAACACTGGACCAGTACTTGCTGACCTCTATTGTTTATTCCTCAGTATACACACAGGAAGTTCCCCACAGCTTGCTGACCGAAATGTCCCAGAGCATCTCAGTGATCTCAGTGCTAAACTGAAGGCATGCGAGGAAAGTGGAGAAAAAAATATTTATAATAATATCAGCACAAGGTACTGGTAGAATAAACACGATCTATTTGGATTAGGGCAACTAGTCTGCCTTTAATGTAAACTCTCCATTATGTTTATAGGTCCAAATCGAAAAGCCAGTCATCATAGCATATTTTAAAAATAGCCTTTTGACAAAAATATTTGTTGGGCTTCAGTAAACAATATTCAGCAGGAATATGTTCATATGTCTAGAAACATATATATATACTAGTGCATCTCAAAAAATTTGAATATTGTGAAAAAGTTCAGTATTTT
>JAOBAM010000025.1:67004473-67015104 GCA_025212355.1 Notarius kessleri
CACACACACACACACACACACACACACACACACACACACACACACACACACACACAGTCTGTCTCTGCCCAATTACAGTTGTCCAAATCGTGTTTTTTCACTTTTTCTCTCTCTCTCCTATCTATCTATATCTATATATATTTATATATCATCTCATTATCTGTAGCCACTTTATCCTGTTCTACAGGGTCACAGGCATATATAAAATCAGTCAGTCAGTCTGTCTGTCTCTATTGCTCTCTCTCTGGCTGGTTGTAAGAGAATGAAACTGTGAAAGCCATCTGTTAAACTAAACAGAGTCTTCATTGATGTTGATTAGTTGAGGGTTAAGACTTAGTTTTAGGGTTCAGGTGAGAATAAGTTTCAGGTTTGGTTTATGGTAAAAGGTGGGGCTAGGGCCAGGGGTGGGGTTAGGTATTTAGCTGTGATGATTAAGGTTAGGGTAAGGGGTGGGCTTAGGCATTTAGTTGTGTTGGTTAAAGGATATGCGCAAAACCTTTATTTTTAAATACATTTCTGAGTGGATAGCATCTCCATCATTGACTCTTATATGCTGCATAAATGGGAATTTAAAAAAATATTTTTGAGAGTTAAAATCGACTGCAAAGTTGTCATTTGAGTTGCTCTGCTGAGCCAGCCAGCCCTGAGTGCATGATGTCACAGCGGTAACCAGTTTTAAGGCCTAGGCCTTTTACAGCTATAGACCAAAGTCATATAAATAAAATTTATGGTGAAAGTAAGAAATACCATTACCGACTCGCTCAACTAAGACTGATTTGACTTCAGTGATTGTGGATTGACTCTCATTAAAACAGGATATGTTATAACTTATGCAACATACATGTACATGCATGCATTTTTCACTGATAAAACGTAAAAGGCTCATTGAATAATCAGATGAACTGAGACAATCACATTCTGAAGCAAATTAAATAATCTTATACCGCTAACTTAAACACACAATACAAGTTACATGGATTAATCTAAATGCAGGTAAACAACGAATGGTGTTGTTGTTGTGATGTAACCAAATGAGAGTCGCATCTTTACCCGTCTGTGTTCTCGCTTCTTGAAGGCCGAGCTTGTGGCCGATTGTTTTTGAAACAATCTGACTTTCAGTTCTCCGTTCATTCGCTTCTTCCACGTAAGGGTGAGATATTGCTGCTGAGGCAAGCATATCCAGCAGAGAAATCAGACGGCTGCTCCACTCATTCTCCATTTTCTCCATACTGAGTACTCCACCATTACTGCTCAGCTCAGGCAATTACTAAAACCCAGGATGGGACATCACCAGTTTTAGCAGCAACCACGGGGAAGTCACTGCCTGAGCGATAATATGTCACATCCCATTCTAGGTTTTAGCAACAACCCTTGGCTCACACTCCAGGAGAACTGGTGCAACTGAACTTACTTTCCTTTTCTTAGTTTTATTTTCCTTTAATTGTTGGTACTGCACTCTTTCAATACGGGCTTATAGCCAATGCTACTCAACAGATCGGAGGTCTCATATGAGTCATCAGTAAAATGTGCAGAGCAGAGGAGAGACCACTTTGTAGGTGCCCAATGTGCCTGTGAACTTCTTGCAAAATGTGTCCAAATCTTTGCGGTTTGAACATTCTTGGGCCATGAATGCAATGTAAATCCACCTTCTGTCATGTTGCTACACCTGCCAGCAACACATCTACATGGCATGGTGATAAATTAGCTCAAAATAGACGATTTGAGTCACAGTCAGCTCTGTGTTTTAGTATAGTGGAGATGGCGATAAGACAGATAGACTTCCTGCTGTTATGTCATGGACGTCAAGGTCATTCACTCAGACTGCTACCTATATGAATCACTTTAATCATAAAAATTACGAAATTATATGTATTGTTTACCCCACAGTCCAAAGACATGCAGATTAGGTTAATTGATGGTTCTAAATTGACCATAGGTGTGAATGTGAGTGTGAGCGGTTGTTTGTCTCTGTGTCAGCCCTGCGATAACCTGTCGACTTGTCCAGGGTGTACCCCGGCTCTCGCCCATAGTCAGCTGGGATAGGCTCCAGCTTGCCTGCGGCCCTGTAGAACAGGATAAGTGGCTACAGATAATGGATGGATGGATTTATTGTTAACACTTAAAACTATTCCTGTGCCATTCTTGAGGGCTCAAGGCATTTATAAACAAAAAGTGTGGCCATGGTTCTGTGTATATGCTTTAAGTAAGAGTCGTACTTCACCTGAAGTAGCAATATTGCACTAATAAAATACTGGCAACTGAAATAGAAATATTGCACCAGGTAGTGAATGTTATTGCACAGCATAACATAACTAACTAGGATGGAATGTGTGTAAAGTAGCCAATAAATGACAAAAAAAGCACAGGGTATGAACATAATTGTACAGGACAATTGTACAGAACAATTATGAGAGTGACACATGAATAAGAAAATGCTTGCAAATGAAAATGATATTGTACCAAATAATAATATTGTTGCAGAGCATAAGTAGATGATGGCAATGGGATGCGCGTAAAGTGACAGTGACAAAAAGGTGATAGTGACATTGAGAAACAGTGCTACATTATGCCAGGCTGTCATTGAAAAGTCTGGCGGCAGTTGGGATGAAAGACCTGCAGTAGCGTTCCTTCTTGTTCCATGGGTGCACCAGTCTGCTGCTGAAGGAGGTGCTCAGAGCACCAACAGTCTCATGTAGGGGGTGAGAGGTGTTGTCCATGATTTGACTTTAGTTTAGCTAACATCCTCCTCTCACACACCACCTCAATTGAATTCAGAGGGCTGTCCAGAATAGAGCTGGCCCTTTTCACCAGCTTGTTCACCCTTTTTCTGTCTCTCTCAGTACTTCCACAACTCCAACAGACCATGACAAAGAAGATAGCAGATGCTACCACAGTGTTGTTGAATGTCCTCAACAGTTTTTCTCCAAAGGACCTCAGTCTCTTCAGCAGGTGGAGAAAACTTTGGCCCTTCTTGGACAAAGCATCTGCATGACCTTCAGGTTGTTTGAATGGAACGGGATGCCCTTTTGGCTCTGTAACACTCCCAGTACCTTCCAGAGGCTGATGCAGAGGATCTTTGGTGACCAACAAGGCCAATCACTACTTCTCTACATTGATGACATTGTGGTTTTCTTCTCTACAGTGGCACAGTACCTGGAGCAGTTGGATGTGGTGCTGGGTTGGCTGGAATAGGAGGGGCTCAAGGCAAAGCTCACCAAATGTGTCTTTTTTTTCCCCCAACAAGAAGTTGGGAGGCACAGTGGTGTAGTGGTTAATGCTGTCGCCTCACAGCAAGAAGGTCCGGGTTCGAGCCCCATGGCCTGTGATGACCTGGCGACTTGTCCAGGGTGTACCCCGCCTTTCACCCATAGTCAGCTGGAATGGGCTCCAGCTTGCCTTTGACCCTGTAGAACAGGATAAAGTGGCTAGAGATAATGAGATGAGGAAGTGTGCTACTTGGTCCATGGCATCTCCAATGAGGGGGTCTCCACTGATCCCAGCAAGGTAGAAGTATTCACTAACTGGCAGCCCCCATTACTGTGTCGGAGCTGTGGTCCTTTTTGGGGTTTGCCAGCTATTACTGCCATTTCGTGGAGGGTTTTGCCAAGTAAGCAGCCCCACTGCATCGGTTGGTGGCAGAGTTGGGAGGCACCAGGTCCTAAAAGTGCCACTGGTGCTCATCAAAGGGAACTGGACAGAGGAGTGCCACAGAAGTTTTGAGACCGTGAAGACCAACCTCACCACAGCACCAGTGTTTGCCTATGCTGACTTCTCCCTGCATTTCATCCTGGAGGTTGATGCGAGTTATCGTGGAGTTTTTGGCCCTTAAATGGGAGAAATCCAGAGAGTACTTGTTGGGCCACAAGTGTTTGGTTTACAAGGACAATAATCCACTCAGTCACTTATCAGCCAAACTTGGTGTTACTGAACAGTATTGGGCAGCCCAACTTGCCTCCTTTGACTTTGAGATAAAGTATCAGTCTGGGAGAAGCAACAGGGACATAGACACCGTATCTTGTCAGCATTTACCTGGCTCACAGGATGTGGAAGTGATTCTCCCTGGCACCTCACTGCCTAAACTCCTTCAGCAAGCTTTGCAACTGCAGAAGACTCCAGTAATCAAAGTTGCTGTTACTGTCTTACCTCAGTATATATTCTCGAACATTTGTGCCCTTCAGCAGGCTGACCTGGTCATTCAGGAAGTCTTGGTGTTCTGGAGACAAAAACAGCATCCAAGCTATGAGGAATGGAAGCAGTTATCTCAGTTTGCCTTGATACTACTTTAGCAGTGGGATTGCCTGGTCAAGAGAAATGGAGTCATGTATCACCAGGTTGATCACCTTGATGGTGTGAAAGTGATGTTTCAGCTGCTGCTGCCTGCTGTTTTTACAAAGGATGTGCTGACTCGGGTTCACCAGGATCATGGCTATCAAGCTGTGGAGAGGACCTTGTCCATCCTTCAGTCCTGGTGTTACTGGCCAGGTATGTCCACAGAGGTAATGCAGTGGTGTCAGACCTGTGAGCTCTGCCAAGTTGCCACCTAGCCAGCTGCACAGAGCTTCATGGGACATCTCTTGGCCTCACAACCAAATGAGATCCTAGTTGTTGATTTTTGCTGTTTTTGAGCCTGCTGTTAATGGAGTGGAAAATGTTTTAGTGAGAAGTGATGTTTTAGTAAGTATACTCTTGCCATCCCCACCCATGATCAACGTGCCTCCACAGTGTCCCAGGTTTTGGTAATGGAATGGGTTTTGAAGTTTAGTGTCCTGGCTCGTATACATTTCAGATCAGCGCCGTAATTTTGAGAGCACTCTTATTCAGCAGCTTTATGGCCTTTATGGGATGGAGAAGTCTTGCACAACCCCATATCACACAGCCAGCAATGGCCAGTGTGAGCGTTTTAATAGGACCCTCCACAACCTGCTGCGCACTCTGCCTGTGTCCTGGCCGAGGGATTGAAATGTTTGTTTGCCCCAGGTCCTCTACTGTTATAACACTACTCCTGATCAGGCAACCGGTGAGTCTCCCTTTTTCTTTATGTTCGGTCATGAACCTATCCTCCCGTTTCACTTCCTGTTGGGTAGAGTTCAAGATCCTGTCAGTGGGGGAATCCATGAGTGGATTCAGGAACACCAGGCCCAACTCCAGATGACATTTGAAGGGGCCCGGGAGCAGTTGAAAGTTTCTGCTCAGCACAGAAAGCAAAATTATGATGGGCAAGTTCAAGGTGCACCATTGATAGAGGGTCAGCTACTGTTTCTCTGTGACTGCAGTGCAAGAGGGCATCATAAGACTCAGGACCTGTGGGGCTCTGTGGTGTATTGAGTCTTAAAAGCACCCAAGAAGGATGGAGCAGTATACACCATTGCACCAGTGGATGACCAATTGAAGGTGAAATGTGTCCATTGCACCTTGTTAAAGGCAATGACTGAAGTAGACTCCTCCAGTCATGCTGGTACCAATAGTCCACCTTGCATCAACAAGCCAGTTTCTAATGATGAACTATCATCTGACAGTAACCTGTTGGTCCTGAATCCTGAGTTTTCTCATGTGTTAACTGCTCAGCCATCCACCAGTCCAATTACAGAAAGTCAAGCCACACCTCATTTGCTGCCTGCATGATCTGAATTGGCCCCCACTGTGCCAGGATCATCCTTGGCTCCACCTCTAGCAACAACGGCTCAGTCACCAGTCTGTGTGGCTATTCCATCCATTAGTTACACCGATACAAGTGACATGTCACTGCAGAGGACAATACGGTCAACTGTGGGCCAGCACTCCAGTATCCACCACCTCCCAAGGCCTGTGGGGGAATTGGCAGGATGGGGCTGCAAACCCTCTTGATCCTGTGTCCAGTGGAGTTTCTGCTCTTTGAGATGCTCATCTTTTCTGCTCCTCAGACCAACCTGATCCATCCTCATGCCCTACATCTGGCTGGATTCTCAAAACATTGCTCCTGTGGAGGATGGCCTCATATGGACAGTCAAAAGTCACACTTGGAAGATGACTCTGGACACATACAGGAATGCATTTTTATGTCCGAGGACTTCAGTTGACTTGCTAACTTTAGGCCTGTAGTTGTCATGAACAGTTTTGTTAGTCAAGTTTCCATCAATGAGTGGTTTATAACTTCAACAAAGCAGACTTCATGTTAAAATTAGAATGAAAATTCCTGGTTTCACAAATTTAGTTTGTAACTATATAGGACACTGTTATAGCAACAAGTGATTAATAATCACATTATCTGTTATCACCCAAGTGAGGATGGGTTCCCTTTTGAGTCTGGTTCCTTCTGAGGTTTCTTCCTCATATCATCTGAGGGAGTTTTTCCTTGCCACCATTGCCACAGGCTTGCTGACTGGGGCTAAATTAGAGATAAAATTAGCTCGTGTTTAAAGTCTTTAATTTTCTGTGAAGCTGCTTTGCAACAATGTCTACAGTATTGTTAAAAGCACTATGAAAATAAACTTGACTTGACTTGAATTGACTTGCTCTTTTTAGGCAATGGTGCTAGCTTTAGTGACTTGCCTTGATTTGTCCATTATTGGAGAGACAATGCAAGAAGGAGGAGTAGATTGTAGCAGAAAAAAGATCTGTTGTAGTGGTGTTTGGCCTAAATGGGTCTATAGGCATGAAATCACTTGGTGATAACTGGCCAACCATCACTAGGGGATGCACTATAAAAGCAGGTCATTCTCTTGCACTCTTCCTTTCATGCTGAGCGTGTGCCCCATTTCTGGTGCACCTTGCTTCCGCACTGTCGCAGATCAGTTGTTGCTTCTCCTGCTCTCAGCAGTGACCCTCCTATCGATTGCTGCTGGTAACAGCTGCAGTAGCAGACTAGGCCATGCAGGCTCCCTCATCCACCTGCTCGTGAGAGTGATGCTACCTGAATGAAATGGCCTGCTGTTGGTGTTTGCAACCTCATTGAGGAGCTGTGACTGCTATCGTGGTGCACACTTCAGGAACACTGCTGCTTTTGCTTCTAGTTGATTTGCCTGAAATGGTTTAACTTTATTATATGCCTTTTTAACCTGGGCCATCTTAAATCTGAATGACAACACATTTGGTTGTGAGTAGAGTTCAATTTACGTTGTTTTGATTTATATATAATTATTTTGTACTTAAGCTGTAGCATTGCAGCCTAGTTTCCTTTATTGTTGTATAAATTATTTTGTTCTTTGTTTGAGTAGAAGTTACACAGCTGTCTGTCTATTAAATATTACTGCTTTGTGTAGTTTTATTATATCCTTGAAAATTGTAGTGTGGGATTACTCATGACACTAATTTGTGTATTTTGACAATTTAGCACCAATTGTTAGTTTCCTGTTTTCTTCAATTATAAGGGGTTTGTTTGTTAAAAATTAATTAAAGTTATATCACTGGCAGGAGGCCATTTTGTGAGCTGCTGATAACCACTATTTATGTTTCATCATTTGGCCACTGATTTATTACATTGTGTGTTTTTGTTGTAAGTGTAATCCCGCTAATTGTGTTTATCTTTCTTTAGGAGCTGGGCATCTGTGATGGTGGGGTTGGTGTCTTCAGTCAGTGGTGGGATCTCTTTTCCGTGTGCTGTGTCTTGAGTCCCCAATATTGACTTCACTTGTTTGTGTGTATGCACAGGATGACTTCTTTTTGGATTCTGTCGCTGTGGGCCTACCTCACCATGAGCAAGCCCCAGCTCTAGTTAAACTTCCTTACCCTGCCAACGAGTGATTGTCTTTGAATGTTTTTATATTGGCAAATTGTGAATAAATATTATTGATGGATGGAGCTATGCCTCATGCCTCATAAGTAGAACAAATCTGTATGCCTTTTGAGCTATCTGGTATCAATTGTGGGTTACAGAATTCCTTGGGTGAAATTCCCAGGGGAGTGTTGTCAGATTTGCTATTCTACTGTTAGTGTCCTTTAAAACAACCAGCCATATGTAATACGTGTATATAACACGTGTCATGCCACATATGCATTGATAAAAATAGAATTTTTACCAGTTATAACAAGTTTGCAGGTCGCATCCTATCCCTTAATCCTGTCCCTGAATGACATCACAAAACTCACTCACTCTCTGATTTGTCCATAATAAATTGTCATACCCATAATAATTGGAGGATGTTTATAAATATGTGAATGATACATATGTTGAGGAATAAACCAGAAAAAAACATTGGACAAACTTTGTGATGTTATTTATTGTACACCTCCTTACTCTAAGCCTGGCAAAGGGAGAAAATTGCCATATTGTGGAAAGCCCAGTGGATCCTCTGCTATCTAAAGATGGAGATGTGATAATGGGAGCTATTTTTTCAGTAAATGTGTGTCCACAGATGCAGTCAGTGGCGTATACTGTAAAACCTCCACCTTTAAGCTGCATTAGGTTTGTTGAAGTTTAAACATTCACATAATTTTAGGAAATCTCAATTTATTCTGTATTTCTTAACTGTATGTCTTATAGTTAGCATAAAATTTAAAAAAAGATGCTTGTGAATTCTGTCATGTTGATTGATATTTGTAGAATTAACCTCAGACAACTACGTTCTGCTCAGACCATGACTTTTGCAATTGAGGAAATCAACAAAAGCAACACTTTGCTCCCAAATATTTCAGTTGGCTACAGAATTTATGACAATTATCACTCAAGCTTGCTATCTATGAAGGCAGCCATGGCATTCATAAATGGTATGGACAAAAGAGCAGATGGTACATGCTCTGGACAAGCAGAAGTACAAGCCATCATAGGGGAGTCAGGTTCTTCTCCGACGATAGCTCTCACAAGAACAATTGGACCCTTTAAAATCCCAGTGGTAAAAAAAATAAATTATTTAATATTTTATAAGTATTTCTTCAATAGTTACACATGTGAACTGGACAGGGGAATATTGTCTTCATTTGTTGAGCAGTTTCTCAAGGTAAATCATTATATACCTGTATTATTCTTCCAGGCAGCACAGTGGTACACTGAGTACTGTTGCCACATCATAGCAACATTTTATATTTAGACTATACATAATCTATTGTAAAATAATAATAAACAATATTCTCACAGATTATATTATTCTATTGTAATTTTAGTTTGATTATATTCTGTCTAAATTAGTTCAGGTATGAACAGTTAATGCCTTTTTGAAGCACTTTAAGATATTTTCCTGTTTTTTTTTTACCAAAAAGGCATTATTATTATTATTATTATTATTATTATTATTATTTAACTGTCCTTCTCTTCTCAGATAAGTCATGCTGCCACATGTGAATGTCTGAGCAACAGAAAAGACTACCCCTCTTTCTTTAGGACTATAGCGAGTGACTACTACCAGAGTAGAGCATTGACATATTTGGTTAAGCACTTTGGCTGGTCATGGGTGGGAGCAGTGAACAGTGATGATGACTATGGCAACAGTGGAATGGCCATTTTTCTGAATGCAGCCAAAGAGGAAGGAATATGTGTTGAGTACTCTGTGAAGTTTCAGAGGTCAGATCCTGGGAAAATAATAAAAGTGGCTGATGTTATTCAGAAAGGCACTGCCAAAGTAATTATTGCATTTCTCACCTATGGTGAAATGAACGTTCTAACAGACCAGCTTATTCGAAAGAATGTCACTGGCTACCAGATGATTGGTGTTGAGGCATGGATCTCTGCTGTCGAACTAGTAACGCCAGGAAGTTACAACATATTGGCAGGAGCCATTGGTTTTGATGTGGGAAAATTGAACATTGGTGGTTTTGCTGACTATGCTGTCAATGGGTTTTGGCAAACAGCAATCCCTTGCTTATATACAGAGGGAAATGTTTCTCAACCTGAAAGGGCCTGCAGCAAATATGAAGATCTTATTCAATTTAAAAACTACAGTCAGGATATATCAGAATTGAGATATGCAAATAATATCTACAATGCAGTTTATGCTGTAGCACATTCTCTGCACAGCCTGCTGGGATGCACAGGAAACCAGAGTTGTGAGAAAGAGAAAATAATACAACCATGGCAGGTAACAAAAGAAAAGGGAAGCAAATCGGGTGATATCCATGTCTTATATTGTCATGAAATGTAATGAATACTTGTTTTTGTTTTCCTCTTAAAGGTTGTTGAGTCTTTAAAAAAGGTAAATTTTACTACCAAAGTAGGAGATCAAGTGTGGTTTGACAACAATGGGGCAACAGCTGCAAAATATGATGTGGTCAACTGGCAACGAGGGCTCAATGGAGAAGTTGTGTTTAAGACAGTGGGTTATTATGACTCCTCTTTGCCAAGTGGACAACAGTTTGTCCTAAATGTCGAGGATATAATGTGGGCTGGAGAGGAAAGACAGGTACATAAATATTTGCTCATTCTAAGTTTTTATGGCATATAACCTACACTGGGTGGTACGATGATGCATTGGTTTGCCCTGTCGTCTCACGGAAGAAGAAGCCTTTATTTGTCACATGCACACTCAAGCACAGTGAAATTTGTCCTCTGCATTGAACCCATCCGAAGCAGTGAACACATGCATGCACACACACATACCCAAAGCAGTGGGCAGCAATGCTACAGCACTCGGGGAGCAGTTGGGGGTTAGGTGCCTTGCTCAAGGGCACGTCAGCCCAAGGCCGCCCCATATTGACCTAACAGCAAGCAGGTTCTGTTTTTGAAT
>JAOBAM010000025.1:67015204-67027630 GCA_025212355.1 Notarius kessleri
CTGGTTCAGGCATTGATTCAGGTGCTGGCTCTGGCTGACAAACCAGATCTCGAAAGACAGCCTCTAAGAGGTGCTCTAGAACAACAGCCACCTCTCCTGTCTCTGCATTGGCCACTGGAGGGAGTTCTGGAGCGATGGCCTCCTCTGCTGTGTCAGCCACTGGAGGGAGCTCTAGAGTGACAGCCTCCTCCACTGCATCAGCCACTGGAGGGAGCTCTGGAATGATGGCATCTTCCACTGTGTCAGCCACTGGAGGGAGTTCTGGAGCGATGGCCTCCTCCACTGCATCAGCCACTGGAGGGAGCTCTGGAGTGACAGCCTCCTCCACTGCCACTGCATTGGCCATCGGCGTGATCACCCTCCCAAAAAAATTTCATGGGATTCCTTTTTTCCAAAGATTCAAAAATAAACTGAAGCATGGCTAAGAAAGTCAGTGAACTCTCAAGGCATGGGTGCTCGCCTCAGATCAGGTACTCCACCCATCAGTGAGCTCGTCCAGCTGTCCATTTGAGCAGAGGGCTCACCCAGATCAGTTCAGGAGGCTTGGGTTCTACAAAATCCTCATAAAACAGATTACACTGCAAGCTGAATCCCCTAGGGTGATATATTCCATAGTACATAGCCGGGAGGATCATTCTGAAATGCTGCTGGAAATATGAAGCCAGGGGTCGAGTTACAGGAACACGGTACATTATATGTGAGGTATGGCAAACTGTATTACTTCTACTGCAGCCATTGTTGGCAAAGTATTCTGTTAGGTACGAGGTAGGCGGATGCATGTGCAGAAGTATATTTAATAACACCAGTGAAGATATATGCAATCGTGAAAACAGACACACAGGCAAACAGTCCAAATCGCCAGGCTAAATCCAAAACATTAAACATGCAAAGGGTCAGGCGAGGCACAAACAGGATATCAGAGGCAGAGCAAAAACATGAACGAGGAAAAGGAACAACAATCAGGAAACCAGGAAATCAGAAACAAGAGTAGAAAGGCTTGGTAATGCAGACTGATGTAGTGTAATACTTCATACTGATCGTGCATCAGAACAGTCCTTAAATAGGTGCACATATAGCTCCTTAATTAAATTCAGGTGTGTGTCTTTAATGTCGTGTGTGCTGGAGTCTGCTTAACGCACGCGCAGCCTGGGGCATGCCTTCAGGTGCACGCACCATAGTGTGCAGGACTGACCGAACCATGCTTCAGATAATTCACAAAGTCCTCTATGTCCTTTGTCCTAAAACTATACAGGCTTATGAAGTTCCTTCTCCGTGTCTTCATTTACAACATCACCACCAACATTCATATATATATAAAATTCAAAATTTATGTCATTATATTTTGCTTTTCTGATATTCAATTGACCAACTAAATGGTAAAAAGCACAAATGGAAAAAAAAGAGAAAGCAAACAAACAAAACAAGGAAGAAGATACTTCCAGTTCTCCACAAGCTGTGGAAATATTCATATTGACTGGTCTTCTTGACTGCATGCCACTCAATGAGAACTATAGTGAACTACTATATTGTAACAAAGAGTTAGACATGAAGCCAAAGTATATCTGAGGCCCTCTGTTGGCTCTGTGCAGGACAATTTTTAACCCTGCCTATTCCCATTTTAGTAAATGGGGCAGGTAGCAATCTTTCAGTGTAACTCTAAATTACATCTCCACAAATCCATCCATTGTCCATAACCACTTATCCTGTGCAGGGTCACAGGCAAAATGGAGCCTATCTCTGCTAACTGTGGGCAAGAGGCAGGGTACACTTTGTCAAGTCAAGTCAAACCAAGTTTGTTTGTATAGCACTTTTAACAAAAGACATTGTCCCAATGCAGCGTTCCAGAATCTGAATGACCCAAGACATGAGCCAATTTTATCCATAATCTATCCCCATTGAACAACCCCGTGGTGATGGTGGCAAGGAAAAACTCCCTCAGACAACACGAGGAAGAAACCTCGAGAGGAACCACACCCAAAAGGTCATCCTCACCTGGACAACAACAGACAATATGACTATAACATTAACGGTTTTAACATGAAGTCAGTTTCGTTGATGTTATAACTCTTCATTAATGGAAACTTGAGTGCAAAACCTTGGAGAAGTCGTCATCATAGGGCGGACACACAGAGACAAACAACCATGCACACTCACATCTACGGTCAATTTAGAGCCACCAGTTAGCCTAACCTACATTTCTTTGGAATGTAGGGCAAACTGGAGCACCCAGAGGAAACCCACGCAGACACAGGGAGAACATACAAACTCCACACAGAAAGGCCTTTGTCAGCCACTGGGCTCAAACCCAGAACCTTCTTGCTGTAAGGTGACAGTGCTAACGACTACACCACCATGCCACCTTCTCCACAAATCATTTTTGGGAATAGTGTTCTGTCTGAGGAAAAAAGGGCACAGTTGCTGAGAAAATTGACCTTTTTTAATGTGGCAGTTGACCTATACTTTCAAACACAGCACTAAAGCTGATGAAAATTGTTTAGCAAAGCCATGCCTTGTTCCACTGTAGTCTGCTGTATCAGAACCGTAGTGGGGGGTTATTCTCTAAGCTTTGTAGCCAATTGTACTGATATCACAAATAAACTAAAGTTTGTGATGAAGTAATGGTATAAGCCATGGCAGCTAACAGTGGCTAAATTTCATCATATAATTTATGACTGACTGTATGACCTTATTGAACACCCTAAGTAGCTTGGTAAGTTTAGCCAGTTGCTCCTTTCCAAACAAACTCCACCAAAGTAATGAGTCAATTTCTCCATTCAGATGTTTAACTGACTGCATCTAACTCAGATTTGTTTCAGGGTATGAATGCCCTGTGGTTGTGGGGTAGTGGGGTCCAATGTGATATCTTTCCATGGTGCCCAAAATCCCTGACAGCTCTGTTACCACTACCACCATGTTTGGTAGTTAGTATGAAGCATTTGGGCTGATATGCTGTGCTTAATTTTCATGAAACATGGTGTTGTGGATGATGACCAACTTCTCCACCTTGAGCTCATCAGTCCCAGGATATTATTCCAGAACATTTATGGTTTGTTTAAATGCAATTTTACATACAATAATCCATACTCCATAGTCTTTTTTTGGGGAAAAATAATTTAAAAATATTTTAAAAAGAGGCTTTTTTCTTAGCTACCCTTCTTTGAACTCCATACTTGTTTTGTCTTTTTCTGATTGTGCTGTCATGAACATAAACATTTAATGTGTTTCCAGAAGCCTGTAGTTCACATTATGGAGTTCATGGGATTTTCTTCATATCCCTGAGCATTAGGTGGTCTCTCCATGGACTGAGTTTGGTGGGGCCATCACTGCTGGGAACCTGGCAATTGTCTTGAGTGCTATCCAATTATAAACTATCTTTCTCACGGTAGAATGTTTTGGTTTGTTTAGAGATGGCTTGATAACTTTTGCAAGTTTGACAAAAAGCAAAAAATGGTTCTCTGAGGACATCACTGATGTCCTTTCTTCTTGACATGATGAAGACACACATCTCTGACACACATGCTGTGTTCAGAAAAACACACCTCCAGAAAACCAAACTGGCAAAAGTTCTACTTTTATAGAGGTAGGTCACACTCTTTGATGATTAAATAGCCTTGTGCATGGCTTTAGTACCACCTGGCCTCTAATTATTCTTTTCATAATTATGGAAGTAGGAAGGGTGCAGTTATTTTTCCCAGCTGGTGTCTGAATGTTAATTTCCTTTTTTTTAGGGGGGTGGGGTGGGGAGGATGTACATATTGAAATTTGCTTTTTTGAGGTTTATTATAGGTGAGGACTAAAAACTGTTATGCATGCATTGATAAACAGAATTGTTTCCAGGTGTAACAGAAATATGCATGTCCTGTCCTATCTGGTAATTCTGTCCCTGAATGGCATAACAAACTTCATCAGCCCTCTGATTTGTCCATCCTGAATGGTCACACCCATAAGAAGTATAAGATCTTTATAAATATGTGAATAATATGTCTGTTGAGAAATAAACCAGCAAAAACACTGGATAGACTTTGTGATGTTATTCCTTGTACACCTCCTGACTCTTAGCCTGGCAAAAGGAGAAAATTGCCATATTTTGGAAAACCCAGAGGATCCTCTGCTGTCTAAAGATGGAGATGTGATAATTGGGGCTATTTTTTCAGTACATACATGTACACAGATGAAGTCACTGGCATACACTGTAAAACCTCCACCTTTAATCTGCATGAGGTTTGTTGAAGTTTAAACATTCACATAATTTTAGAAAATGTTATTTTTTCTGTTCTTCTGCATTCTATGTCTTATATTGAGCATAACATGAAAAAAAAGTTTTTCTGAATTCTTTTATGTTATCCATATTTGTAGAATTAACCTCAGACAGTTACGTTCTGCTCAGACTGTGACTTTTGCAATTGATGAGATCAACAAAAGCAGCAGTTTGCTCCCAAATATTTCAGTTGGTTACAGGATTTATGACAATTATATCTCAAGCTTGTTATCTATGAAAGCAGCCATGGCATTGATGAATGGTATGGACATAAGAGCAAATGGTACCTGCTCTGGACAAGCAGAAGTACAGGCCATCATAGGGGAGTCAGCTTCTTCTCCGACAATAGCACTCACAAGAACAATTGGACCCTTCAAAATCCCAGTGGTAAGAAATAATTATTTTAATAATTGTTTAATAACAATGAATCCAATAGTTACAAAACATGTGAAATATGCAGGAGAATATGATCTTCATTGTAGTGCAGTTTCGAAAAGTAAATCATTATATTTCCATATTGTTCTTCCAATGGTGCAGTGAGTACATCATAGCAACATTTTATATTGATAGTATACATAATTTATTGTAAAAAAAAAAAACACATTGTTTTCACAGATTATAATGTTCTTTTGTGATTTTAGTTTGATGCTAGTCTGTCTGAATTTGTTTAGCTATGAACAGTGTAAAAAAGTTTTTTTTACCCCTTTAACCTCTTTTCCTGTTTTTTAAAGGCTCTATCAGTTTTAAAACTATCCATCTCTTCTCAGATAAGTCATGCTGCCACATGTGAATGTCTGAGCAACAGAAAAGACTATCCCTCTTTCTTTAGGACCATAGCGAGTGACTACTATCAGAGTAGAGCATTGACATATTTGGTCAAGCACTTTGGGTGGTCATGGGTGGGAGCTGTGAACAGTGATGATGACTATGGCAACAGTGGAATGGCCATTTTTCTGAATGCTGCCAAAGAGGAGGGAATATGTGTTGAGTACTCTGTGAAGTTTGCCAGGACAGATCCTGTGAAAATAGTAAAAGTGGCTGACATAATTCAGAAAGGCACTGCCAAAGTAATTATTGCATTTCTCACCTATGGTGAAATGAAGATTCTAACAGACCAGCTTATTCTAAAGAATGTCACTGGCTACCAGATGATTGGTGTTGAGGCATGGATTTCTGCTGTTGATCTAGTAACACCAGCAAGTTACAACATATTAGCAGGAGCCATTGGTTTTGATGTGGGAAAATTGAACATTGATGGTTTTATTGACTATGCTGTCAATGGATTTTGGCAAACAGCACTCCCTTGTTTGAATACAGAGGGAAACATTTCTCAACATGAAAAGGACTGCAGCAAATATGAAGATATGATTCAATTTAAAAACTACAGGGAGGATTTATCAGAACTGAGATATGCAAATAATGTCTACAATGCAGTTTATGCTGTAGCGCATTCTCTGCACAGCCTGTTGAGATGTACAGAAAACCAGAGTTGTGAGAAAAGGAAATTAATAAAACCATGGCAGGTAACACAAGAGAAGTGAAGCAAAGCAGACTATGTCCATGACTAATAATGTCATGAAATGAAATTAAATGAATATTAGTTTTTATTTTCCCTTTTAAAGGTTGTTGAATCTCTTAAAAAGGTCAATTTTACTAACAAAGTAGGAGATCAAGTTTGGTTTGACAACAATGGAGCAACAGCTGCAAAATATGATGTGGTCAACTGGCAACAGGGGCTTAATGGAGAAGTGGTGTTTAAGACAGTGGGTTATTTTGATGCTTCCCTGCCAAGTGGACAACAGTTTGTCCTAAATGTTAAAGACATAGTGTGGGCTGGAGAGAAAACACAGGTACATACAATGTATGTATGTGGATGTGAATGGCTATCTGTCTCTCTTTGTTAACCCCAATAAGGCCCTATGTAACATTTCTGGAGGGGGGGATGTTATAATAATGCTATCTCCACAGCACTGAATATATTTGAAAGGTTTGATAACAAAGTAGTGCTTCAAAAAAATGTAGAACATTATAAGTTGAAGGTTATGGAACAGTCTAAATTAAAATAAAGTAATAGTGAGAAAATAATGATTTTAAGCATAATATATTGTTCATATTAGAAGCCAAGGTCTGTGTGCAGTGAGAGCTGTCCTCCAGGAACCAGAAAAGCAGCACAGAAAGGAAGGCCTGTCTGCTGCTATGACTGTATACCATGTGCAGAAGGAGAGATCAGTAACCAGACAGGTAATTTCAGCTTTACCAAGTTTCAAAGACAAGTTGTGAATTGTACATTTTATATCATCCCTTTATTATTTAGGATACAGTTACTAAACAATGGAATTCATAAATAAAACTCAAGATAAAGTTTATTTTCCTTCTTAATCTGAATAACCATGATTATTTTGCAGATTCAGATAACTGCGAGCAGTGTCCAGGAGAATATTGGCCTAATACTGAGAGAGATAAATGTGTATTAAAGGTCATAGAGTTTCTGTCATTTACAGAGGTTATGGGGATCGTCCTGGTCATTTTTTCTTTGGTTGGAGCTACGCTAACTGCTCTAGTCACTGTTTTATTTCTAATAAAAAAGGACACTCCAATTGTTAAGGCAAACAACTCTGAGCTGAGTTTCCTGCTGCTTTTCTCCCTGACTATGTGTTTCCTCTGTTCACTTACTTTCATTGGTCGACCCTCTCAGTGGTCCTGTATGCTGCGCCACACAGCATTTGGGATCACCTTCGTCCTCTGCATCTCCTGTGTTTTGGGGAAAACCATCGTGGTATTAGTGGCTTTCAGGGCTACACTTCCAGGCAATAATATCACAAAATGGTTTGGGCCTCTACAGCAAAGACTCAGTGTACTTGCATTTACATTTGTACAAGTCCTGATTTGTGTGCTTTGGTTAACAATTTCTCCTCCTTTCCCCTATAAGAACATGAACTATTACAAGGAAAAGATCATATTAGAATGTAACTTGGGCTCAGCTCTAGGTTTCTGGGCTGTGCTGGGTTATATAGGAGTTCTTGCTTCTGTCTGTTTTGTTTTGGCTTTTCTCGCAAGAAAGCTGCCAGATAATTTTAATGAAGCTAAATTCATCACATTCAGTTTGCTCATTTTCTGTGCAGTGTGGATCACCTTTATTCCAGCTTATGTCAGCTCTCCTGGAAAATTTACTGTTGCTGTGGAGATATTTGCAATTTTGGCCTCCAGTTTTGCTCTACTATTCTGTATATTTACACCTAAATGTTATATTATTCTGTTTAAACCTGAACTAAATACAAAGAAAAATATGATGGGTAAAATGGCCTCAAAATAACTTTAATAATCCGATTGTTAAATTCTGCATGCATATATATTATTTTAGCCAAATAATGTCAAACTTAAACATACACTTATTGAGTATAGTCAATGAAATAAAATTTTGACAGTTTACATCCATTCAAATCTAATTTGGATATGGCTGAGACTCAATTGTATGTGTCATAAAAAAACAAAAACAAAAAAAATGCATTCGTATCTGTTGTCTGTCCACAGAAGGAAATTTTGTATTCACTAACATGTTTCTCATCATGAATAGGATAGTTATATATTGATAGAAAGAATTTATGATCTGTGAATTTTTATCAACAGAAGACCATCATGTGTGATATATCAAAAGGCCCTCATGGTGTGTGACCATAAGCCAAAAAAAACAGTATGTCAGTAAACAAATACAACAATAAATGAATTTGTCATGACTGAATAAAGAATACAGTTCACAAGCAAAATATCAACATGCTTGTAGTAGATGATGGATTGTCAAACCTCTCCTTTTAAAATGCATCTGCTCCAGTTTTCATCAGATCACCACTGGGCACAGAACATGGGCATTTGGGAGGAAAATTTTGTGCACAATGCAAAATGTCTCTCACAATTTAGACAAGAAACGTATCCCTTGTTATGATAAAATATTCAATTTAATATACATAGAAGTCACTATTTTGCATTGTTATTTGGATAGAAATATAAAGAAACACTTCCAACTGAGGTTGTGCTTTAGGCAAGGACTTAAGGAAGGCAGCACAGATAGAGTGCAGTACGACCCAGTGGTGGTGGTCGGGTGTGTGTGTGGTGTGGGTAGTTGTGGTTGGCTATGCATTTAGAAGGGACAAAACAGTCTCCTGTGAAAAAAAAAAAAGCACTCACCTGGAAAGCAATTTGATAGGTGGCCACACAAATACTGTAATTAAAAATAATAGCCATATAATTTAAAACCCAGCTGGCCGCAATATAATATACTTTGATGACCACCTGCATCGACTGACCTGAATATTTTAAAGACAGAATCAGCACTGTATGTTGCAATGGACAATTAAATCAGAAGCAAATAATAAATTGTTGATTTTGTTAACAGTTATAGCAAATGGAATTTAACATTTTAAACATACTAAAATGCTCGAATGATATATTGAGACATGTTCCATCACATTATTGTTGTTAATTACCATGCCATTTCAATTCTGTCAAATAGCCAATATAATACAAACACTTTATTCTGAACACACAACATGGTGCACCAGAAGGAACCATAATTCAGATAATTCACATAGTCCTTGATGTCCTTTATCCTAAAATTATGGAGACTTGTGAAATTCCTTCTCTGTGCCTTCATGTTCAACATCAACAAAAACAACAACATTTAAAATAACAACAAAAATAAAAAGAATAATTGTATATGTCTTTATATTGTACTTTCTGATATTCATTGTCAAATTAACAATTAAAAGGGAAAAAACAAATTCAAAACAAGGAAACAAACAAACAAAAAGATTCAGTGGTGCTGGAAAGTTTGTGAACCCTTTAGAATTTTCTATATTTCTGCATGATGTTCGTCCGTCATTTGCAACGATGACCAAGAGCATCATTTGTGACAGGTGAGACGATGTGAATGATTTACTGATGAGTTGATGTGGAGGTGCGGTGGGTTCTTTGATGGCTGATGAGACCAATACAAGCATGGAACTTCCTTTGGCAGATCGGGCACACAAAGATGGAGTGAGCTGGCTGTGAAGAGTTGGATGATCTACTCTTCCTGGCTTGTCTCTTCAGTTGTGCATCTCAGATTCTTCTCTTTTCATAAGCCAGACAGCCTTGGTGGATTGCAGAGTGCCATGCAGAGCATTGTTGAGCAACCTGCTCCCAGTTGTCAGGATTTATTCCCATGTCTTTGAGTGACACTTTCGAGCTGTCCTTGAAGTGCTTCTTTGGTCCTCCATGCATTATCTTGCCTCTGAACAGTGTGCCATAAAAAAGTTTCTTGGGCAGACGATACTCATCCATGCGTATTAGGTGGCCAGCCCACCAAGGTTGTGCTTTCTTGAGCATGGTTTGCACGCTGATGGAATTTGTTCAATCCAATACTTCTGTGTCAGGTATTTTGTCCTGCCAGGTGATCCTGAGGAGCTTTTGGAGACAGTTGAGGTGGAAGTGATTCAGTTTGCGTGCATGACGTTCATAGGTGGTCCATGTTTCACATGCATACAGGAGTGATGTCAGTACTACTGCATTGTAGACTCTTAGCTTGGTGTCTAGCTTGATGCTGCATCTCTCCCAGACTGAGTTTCTCAGGCGCCCAAAGGCTTTCGAGATTCTCAGATCGACTTCATCATCGATGTTCACTAAGCAGTTGATGGTACTGCCAAGGTATGTGAATCTCTCTGTGTTTTTCAGGGATTCTCCATTAACCATGATGTTGGGCTCTTCGTACTGATCTGCTGGAGAGGGCTGGTAAAGGACTTCTGTCTTCTTCGTGCTTATGGTTAATCTGAAGTTGTCACAAGCAGAGGCAAAGGAGTCCATGCTTTCTTGCATCAGCACTTCTGAGGATGCACTTGGAGCACAATCATCTGCGAAGAGAAGTTCACGGACTGGGTCTGTTCTCACTTTAGTCTTTGCCTGGAGTCATCTTGGATTGAATACTCCACCATCACTTCTGGATCTTATCTTGATGTCATCTTCTGAATTGGAGTAGGCGTCAGTTAGCATGCCGGTGAAAATCATGCTAAATAGTGTGGGTGCCAGCACGCAGCCTTGTTTGATGCCACTGGTAACGGGGAATGCTTCAGAGGATTCTCCATCATCCAGGACACGAGCTAGCATGCCATCGTGAAATTGCCTCACCATCTTCACAAACTTGTCAGGACAGCCAAACTTTGCCTTAATGGCCCAGAGTCCATTGCGGCAGACAGTATCAAAAGCCTTTGTCAAGTCCACAAAGGTGATGTACAAGGCTTTTTGCTCCTGACTCTTTTCTTGGAGTTGTCGGGCAGCGAAGATCATATCTGTTGTACCACGGCCTTTTCTGAAGCCACATAGGCTCTCAGGGAGAAGGTTGTTTGTTTCCAGGTGATGGTTGAGTCTGTTTAAGAGGATTCGTGCGAGTATTTTACCAGCTGTGGCTAGGAGTGAGATTCCTCTGTGGTTGTCACAAGTGTGTCTATTCCCTTTTCTTTTGTAGAGGTGGACTATTGATGCATCTTTGAACTCTTGGGGGATGGTTTCGTGCTCCCACATTTCTTGGAAGAGTTCTGTCAGTTTCTTTTTCATAGATGGACTGTCTAGCTTGTAGATTTCAGAGGAAATGGAGTCTGATCCTGGAGCCTTGTTGTTGGACAGCAGTTTGTTGGCCTTCTGCACTTCTATTTCTGTTGGTGGTTCAGCCAGGGAGTTGTTGATTTCATACTGGGGGAGACGGGCAATGGCATCTGCGTTGATTGTGGATGGTCTGTTCAGGACACTGTTGAAGTGTTCAGCCCATCTGGTGAGGATGGAGTTCTTTTCAGTGAGCAGTGTGGTTCCATCAGCACTCAGCAGAGGAGCGGTGCCAAATGACTGGGGCCCATAGATGGTCTTTACAGCCTCATAAAACTTTCCGTAGTTGTGGCTGTTGGCATATGCTTGTATTTCGTCAGCCTTCTTCCTCAACCAGCTGTCCTTCATTTCTCTGAGCCGCACTTGTAAAATGTTCTTTGTGCTATTGTAGCTTCTCTTTTTGATAGGGTTGTTGATGTCTTGCTGTTAAGCTCTGTGGGCTTGATGTTTCTCTTCTAGCAGCCTCTGAATCTCAGGGTCGTCTTCATCAAACCAGTCTTGATGTTTTATTGTGCTCTTGCCTTGTCATGCTCCGCCCCAGACATCCACTCCGGAGATTACGGATCTCCCATGCCAGCGCCGATCCGGATCAAGGATAAGAATTCCATCTCTCCTGAACTCACTTCCTGGTTCCTTACTGCTGCTTATTTAAAGGCCGTTCTCAGACTCTGACTTTGTCAGAACATCTAATTTTGCTATTCCAGCCATTTTTGTGCCTCTATTGCATTTCATGGTTTTTGCTCAAGCTATTTTTCTAGTTCATGGTTTTTGCACTAAGGCTTTTTTTCTAGTTCATGTTTTTTTGCACTAAGGGTTTTTTCTTGTTTATGGTTTTTTGCTCTAGTGTTTTTGTCAAGTTTTTGTCTCTTTTTACCTGGACTATTTTTGCCATTTGTGTTTTTGTCCTGTTTTTGCTCACCTTTTTGCCACACACTTTTTTCCCCTGGATTAAATCACCTTATTTATTGGATTACTGTCTCTGTGCATTTTTCTGCTCCTGGATCCAAACTTCACCTCCACCACCCATAACAATATGTTCTGGCAAAGTCAGAGTCTGAGAACGGCCTTTAAATAAGCAGCAGTAAAAACCAGGAAGTGAGTTCAGGAGAGATTAAATTCCAGTCCCGGATCCAGATTGGCACTGGCGTAGGAGATCCGTAATCTCCGGAGTGGATGTCTGGGGTGGAGCATGACAGCCTCGGTGGTTGAGGGCAACATTATGCACAGTGTTTCTGAACGAGGCCCAGTTCTCTTCTGTGTTGCAATCTTCCACATTCACTTCTTGAAGGGCATTGTTGAGATCAGCTGTAAGGTCTTTGCAGCTTGTAGATATTAAGACATTTAAGTGACTTCTTCCCTTGTGGGGGCTGCTTTGGTAAGATGGTCAACTTCAGTTTGGAGAGAATCAGTCAATGATTTGTCCAGCAATCTGCACCACACATGGCTTTGGTTACATGCACATCATCTCTGTCCTTCTGTCGTACTATTACATAGTCGATCATGTGCCAGTGTTTGCTTCATGGGTGCATCCAGGTGGTTTT
>JAOBAM010000025.1:67713650-67723678 GCA_025212355.1 Notarius kessleri
GCCTAATCAAAGCCCAGACCTCAATCCAATTGAGAATCTGTGGCATAACTTGAAGATTGCTGTACACCAACACAACCATCTAACTTGAAGGAGTTGGAGCAGTTTTGCCTTGAGGAATGGGCAACTCCAGATTTCTGTTTTGTTTTTTTTCCCCTCCATCTTAGTTTGTGTCACAATAAAAATAAATAAATAAAAATGTGCACCTTTTAAAGTTGTAGGCATGCTGTGTAAATCAAGTGGTGCTACCCCCGCCCCCCAAAAAAAAAAAAAAAAAAAAAGAGAAATTTACTTCACTCCCACTGGCTGCCCTGACTCAATAGCCAAAATGTATCAGTTAATTAATTATATGGAGCCGATCACAATTTAACAATGCCTACTATGTTCGTGACCTGGAACATTTTTATGGCAGAAAATCTTTGGCTATTCTCTAATGCTGTCTCACATCACCTCTCACTCTGTAGATGTTTAAATAGGGGAATTAAGCATTGAAAATCAGTTAAAAGTTAACAGCTCATTGAAATGTTTTGCTCAGCATCACTTTAATATGCTTTTTTCAACCCAATACATGGAAATTGGATTCACTTAAATGAAGCTCTGACCTCCAATAAATGACATTATATATCTGTTTTTCTCATTACAATGTCTTTTTACTGTGTGGGAATGAATAAGCCCTGCAATGATCATGTCAAAAGCAAACCCAAACTTGATTTTTGCAAATTACTCTATTACAATTGTATTGAACCAGAAATTATCAAAACACAAGACATTACTGTTTAAAATCACTTTTTAAAATATTTTTCATAAAATTCACTGGATTTCCTTCCACTGTGCTGTGCAATTTTGCGATAGCTGATGTTATTTGATTTTGTTCTGCCATGTGAAACCAATGTTGGAATTGAAATAAAAAGGAATATATTCTGAAATGATTCACATTGACAATGGTTGCTCATGCTCACCTTACTGTCCACTCACACACACACACACACACACACACACATGCATATATATATATGAGTGCAAATATTCTATCTGAAAATATTCTTTAGTCATTAAGTCTCTTCCAGTGTTTTTGATGGCTTGCCTTTTTTATGTACTTGTCAACATTAAATAACAACTGTTTTGTGTGGTGGAAAAAAAAATAATGAGGCCTGAGTTGAAGGAGAAATCAGAATAAATGGAGATTTTATTGAGTGTTCTATATGCATTCAAAAGACTCATGCGCTCTGCTTGAAGGCATCCAGTTGAGTGCACTAAGGCATTTATGGAGAAAGACCTTCCTTTTCTCACTACCCCCTTATATGGTCATATGTGTGCATCTGTAACATGCAGAGACATCTGTCTCCCCTGGCATGCCTTTTTTTGTTTGTTTGTTTGTTTTTCTTGTCATATACTTAAACTATGTCTACAAAAAACACACTCTCCTAGTCAACTGATTAAATAATTATATCAACATACTTGGATAAAATGAGGCTTTGGTTTAATCCAAATGTTAGCATTAATGTTATGATTAATATTTTCCCAATACATTGGTTATGCTAAGATTCAATCATCGACTGACATCGGCTAGGTATCTTGACTGTAGTGTGTCTGTAAGGTCAGTTATTGAGGTGGTCTTGCAGATGCAGAGGAGATCAGCATTACAGTAATGATATCAGAACTCAATATCTTCATTGTCCTTCCCTGTGGTATCTCTATCTTTGTCCACACTTCTTTTTGGGTAGTTTCCATCTTTCCTTGCGTAGCCATTTCTGAGCATTATATGAAGCATATCATAACATGAATCATATGAATCCCAATTATTATATGAAAATAGTTGTTAAATTCATGCCAGATAGGCATAAGGCCTACAAATCTACCAATGCCTTGACAATGGTTGCTCACCTTGACAATGGTTGCTCTACTGATGTCCATACATATCATTGTTTGCATGATGGGGCAATTTGCATTGGTCTTTCCAATCTACTGATGGGGCATCACTATGAATGTTGCTGCTGCAAAGAATTGTGGGACAGCATTATATACTTTCCATTCATAAAAGATAGTTCAGTGTACCATATGCAAAAGGAGATAGGAAAAAAAGCATTGAAGGACCTTTCCTTAGCATTTGGAGAATTTGAACATCTATTATGACTGTCACTGAGAAATATCTGGGTCATTTCACTCAGTTAGGAACCTTCCTCAACAAAAAAGATTATTGGAATGCAGCTGATGATTGTGTAAGTCAAGAAGTGTAGCCCTTGATATCCATATTAGTAGGCTGTTCTGTGAATTTGGATAACTAATTCTAGCATTGTGCATCCTCAATATACTGTTCTGTGACTTTATTTTCAGTTAGAGACAAAGGATAAGGGCAGTTCCAGGCCAGTGTCATGCATGCCATGAATTCTATGGTGCAGTCATATGGCCTGTAAGGAGGCACATTGCCTGCCTTTGCTTTGTTGAAGTCTTTTTTGAATCTGTGATACTTTTGTAGAATCTCCATCTTGGTGGTTACCACAAGTCTTTCCAGTGAAGCTGATGCTGCCAGAAGCATGGCATGACAATATGGTGACCAGCAGATAATTTCACAGTCTGACCAGAATATGAGATTTGAGAGTCTGTATTCATGGGAAGCCATGACTGATGGGATACTTTGCTGAGAGAGTAACAAAAGTGTTCATGGTGGAGGTCTCTGATGTGAAGCATAGTGGTTTCCCGGTGATGTATTCTGAATCCACCTCCGATGGGTCCACCAGTCAGCTTGAATCTATAGTGATGTCTTGACATATTGATTGCTGAATTATGTGGAGCTTGGTTAATTAAGTAACCTGCAGGTCTGCAGTCTATCATTGTTGAAACAATGGAAAAACCTTCTGTGTGTTTTGCCTTAAACCTTAAAAGTAATGGACAGAGCACACCTTAGAGTAGCAAGCAAGAAGAGTTGGCTCAGTTATGCAAAGCTTGTGGCAAAC
The DNA here is from genome assembly GCA_025212355.1 of Notarius kessleri. Lineage (NCBI taxonomy): Eukaryota > Metazoa > Chordata > Actinopteri > Siluriformes > Ariidae > Notarius > Notarius kessleri. The sequence goes on from JAOBAM010000025.1 coordinate 67,716,602, forward strand.
TTTATGTTTTGCAAGAGGGACAGTAGGCAACTTGGTGTCTGACCCTGCCACAGTAATAAGATAGTCTCTCCCTTTTGTGCTTTTTGAGTTCCATTGAGGGAAGATAGGCTTGACTGTTTTGCAGCCATCTGTGGCTAGATTCACTTTCATGAGTTTTCCTCTGCAATTCTGCTGCAGTTGGTCAAGTTGAATTGAGAGTTTGAACAGGGAATCCAGAAACATTTGCTCATCACAGCATTTGTGCTCAAAAAGAATAACTTGTCTTAAACCATGTTAATAAAAAAAAAAAAAAAAACGTTGAGAGCTGCTAGTTCTCCCCACTGCCTGTGGCAAATGAACAGAATATATCTGTTTGTCCAACAGCATTTGTTCCCCCTTTTTCTTTGCCTTATGGGGAGTGAGAAGATCATTAACCAGAATATCATGAGCAGTAAACAAAGGCTCAGTACGTCAGGTAAAAAACACTGAGTGATACTTCAAGGTAAGTATAGAATACAGAATAATCATAGAAGTAAGTATCAAATACAGTATAGGACAGAATACAACTGAGCACAGAATACAACTTAGCATTAATTAATTAATCCAATATTTCAGTTTCTTTGGATAGAGCACAGTACACAGTGCATGCCAAATGATAAAGATAAGTTTTATTCCAACAATTTTCAGTTGTAATTTTTTTTAATGTCAATTTGACATAAGACCTAATTTAAATTGACACTTTCTGGGCAAATTTTGGTTAGAAAATTGTGATAACTCTCTTTCTAGATCAGTATATTGGATTTAGTCCAAATGTCTCCTTAGTGTGAAGAGTCACTGCAAATCAATATAAACTTATTCTGACTGATCAACTTTATCCTATGTTATTTCTATCCTACTAGCCCTGGTATCCTCTGGAATGTCAACAGACCCATCCATAAGGCACACGAGGTCACTACTGCTTTGTTGTTTAATCTGAGTGTTGTTTTCTTGTTGGAAAACGGTATCAGCACTGTGTGATTCTCATCCTTTATAGAGGCTTTGCACTATCACATGACCTACCCCATAGCAATGGTAACTGCACTGTCATGACAGAAGACAGCTTGTAGAGCTTCATTCAGATGAGTTCATTGTTATTGATTGGTATGGGAAGGTTTTGCTGCATTTTTGGATGTGCAAATTGTTTTGAATGAAACAAATAAATCATTTTTTAATATAGCAAAAGTGATTCATCATCACAGGAAAAAAAGTAGAGAAATTTCTAAATGTCAAAGGGGAAAATGGCTGATAAACATTTGGTGGGACTTTGTCTCTTACATGTATGTAAACTTCACTGTATAAAAATGAGCACCTCACTGAACTTTGTCTTTTATGCTCATGTTCAATTCACTGTATAAAAATAAGCACCTCACAGCACTTTGTCTCTTATGGTCATGTTCACTTCATTGTATAAGAATGAACACATCATGGCACTTTGTCTCTTACACTCATGTTCACTTCACTGTATAAGAATGAGCACCTCACTGCAATTTGTCTCTCAAGTTCATGTTCACTTCTCTGTATAAGAATGAGCACCTCACTGCACTTTGTCTCGTAGGTTCATGGTCACTGTATAAGAATGAGCAGCTTGCTGCACTATGTCTCTTAGGTTCATATTCACTTCACAGTATAAGAATGAGCACCTCTCTGCACTATGTCTCACGTTCACTTCACTGTATAAGAATGAACACCTCGTTACACTTTGTCTCTTACACTCATGTTCACTTCTCTGTATAAGAATGAACATCTTGCTGCACTTTGTCTCTCAAGTTCATATTCAGTCCTTCGTATAAAAATGAGCACATCACTGCACTTTGTCTCACTTCACTGTATAAGAATAAGCACCTTGCTGTACTTTGCTTCTAAAGCTCATGTTTACTTCTCAGTTTAAGAATGAGCATCATGCTGCACTTTGCCTGCCTCTCAAGCTCATGTTCCCTTCACTGTATAAGAATGAGCACCTCGCTGCACTTTGTCTCTTACACTCATGTTCACCATATAAGAATGAGCACTTTGCTGCACTTCGTCTCTTATGCTCATGTTCAATTCACTGTATAAGAATGACACCTCACTGCACTTTGTCTCTTATGCTCATGTTCACTGTATAAGAATGAGCACTTTTCTGCACTTTGTCTCTTAGGCTCATGTTCACTTCACTGTATAAGAATGAGCACCTTGCTGAACATAGTCTCTCAAGTTCATGTTCACTTCTTAATATAAGAATAAGCACCTCACAGCACTTTGTCTCTCAAGCTCATGTTCACTGTATAAGAATGAGCACCTCACTGCACTTTGTCTCTTTGGCTCATGTTTACTTCATTTTATAAGAATAAACACCTTGCTACACTTTGTCTCTCAAGCTCATGTTCACTTCACTGAATAAGAATTAACACCTCACTGCACTTTGTCTCATACACGCATGTTCAATGTATAAGAATGAGCAGCTCACTGCACTTTGTCTCTAACTTTCATGTTCACATCACTGTAAAAGAATGAGCACTTCACTGCACTTTGTCTCTTATGATCATGTTCACTTCACTTTATAAGAATGAACACCTCACTGCACTTTGCCTCTCAAGCTCATGTTCACTTCTCAGTATAAGAATGAACACCTCGCTGCACTTTGTCTCTTATGCTCATATTTACTTCACTCCATAAGAATGAGCACTTCATTGCACTTTGTCTCTTACACTCATGGTCATTGTATAAGAATGAGAACTTTGCTGCAAGTTGTCTCTTAGGCTCATGTTCACTGTATAAGAATGAGCTCCTTGGTGCACTTTGTCTTTCAAGCTCATGTTCACTTCTCAGTATAAGAATGAACACCTCATTGCACTTTGTCTCTTGGGCTCATGTTCACTGTATAAGAATGATTACCTCACTGCACTTCATCTCTTACACTCATGTTCACTGTATAAGAATGAGAACTTTGCTGCACATTGTCTCTTAGGCTCATGTTCACTGTATAAGAATGAGCACCTCGCTGTACTTTGCCTCTCAAGCTCATCCTCACTTCTCAATATAAGAATGAACACCTCACTGCACTTTCTCTCTCCAGCTCATGTTCACTTCTCAGTATAAGAATGAGCACTTTGCTGCACTTTGTATGTTTGCAAGCCATTTTTCCCTTCTACATTTAGAAATGTCTGTAGGGTTTTGTTTTCTTTTGTTTTGTTTTTCCCCTGATGAAGAATTACTTTTGGTAAATAAAAAAAACCCCTGATATCTTTGTTTTGTTCAGAAAGATTTGTCAATCCAAAAATGCAACAAAACCTTCCCATACCGATCAGTAACATCTAACTGAATGAAGCACTTCAAGCTGCATCCTATCATGATGGTGTAGTTACCTTTGCTATGGGGGTCATGTGATGGTGTAAAGCCTCTATCAAGACCAGTAAAATCACTTTGGTTCTTGCAATAGAGAACAATTTCAGCATTTTGAACAATTCATATCTTCAATAAATAACAATATCAGTACTGTTTATTGTTGTTACAAACCCTCAAGAAGATTGTTGCAAATCCAGAAGAAAGCTGAACTGGTCATAAAGAACATAAGGAAGTAGAAAGGAAGGCTACATACACTCACCATGCATTTTGTTAGGAACAATTGTTCACGGTCCAGTTTCTGCCATCCAAATAGCCAGTTATGTGGCAGCAGTGCAATGCATAAAATCCCACAGATACAGGTAAAAAGCCTCAGTTAATGTTCACATCAATCATCTATGACTCACCCTTTGACTAATTGTTAGATCAACAGGTCATCTTGTTCACTCGATTTGGCAAGAATAGAGGATGAAAATGGAAAGCCTCACTAGTTCTGAAGGAAACTATCCTGACACTCTCCAAATCATAGAAACAAAATAAAAGTAAAGGGAAGAAATAAAAGGAAAGGAAGTGCATCAAGAATATGTTTGCATGTATTATGAATACACACAATACACGCAATACATACAATCTTTCATTCATCCATTTTCTGCCACTTATCTGGTTCCAGGTCATGGGGGTAGCAGCCTAAGCAGAGCAGCCCAGACTTCCCTCTCCCCTCCCACATCAACCAGCTCTTCCGGGGGAATACCCAGAAGAATTCTCAGGCCAGGCAAGAAATGTAATCTCTCCAGTGTGTCCTGGGTCTGTCCCGGGGTCTGCTCCCAGTGGGGCATACCCAGAGAATGTCCCCTGGAAGGCATCCAGGGGGCATCCTAACAAGGTGGCCAAACCACCTCAACTGACTCATTTTGATGTGGAGGAGCAGCAGTTCTACTCTGAGTCTCTCCCGAATGACCAAGCTTCTCACTCTGTCTCTAAGGGAGAGCCAAGCCACCCTGTGGAGAAAACTCATTTGGACCACTTGGATCTGCAATCTCATTCTTTCAGTCAGTATCCACATCAAGCTGTCATGCACCCTCCAGTACCCTTGCAAGGGTAAAGACCTGGTTCAGTGTTCTATGACCAGGATGAAAACTGCATTGTTCCTCCTGAATCTGAGGTTCAACTATCAACTGGACTCTCCTCTCCAGCACCCCAGCATAGGCTTTCCCAGGGAGGTTGAGAAGTGTGATTCCCCTATAGTTGGAACACACTCTCCTGTGCCCCCTTTTAAAAAGGGGGACCACCACCCCAGTCTGTCAATCCAGAGACACTGTCCCCAACCTCCACTCAATGTTGAAGAGGTGTGTCAACCAAGACAGCTCAACAACATCCAGCACCTTCAGGAAATCAGGACAAATCTCTTCCACCCCTGGAGCCCAGCCACAGAGGAGCTTTTTAACCACCTTGACAACCTCAGCCCCTGTGATGGGTGAGTCCTCCCAAGCACCCTCAGACCCTGCATCCTCTTCAGACAACATGAAAGTGAGACTGAGGAGATCCTCTAAGTATTCCTTCCTCTGCCAGACAATGTCCCCAGTTGAGGTCAACAGCACTCCATCTCCACTGTAAAAAGTCAGGACAGAGCACTGCTTCCCCTTCCTGAGCTGCCAGACAGTTTGCCAAAATCTCTTTGAGGCTCTCCAAAAGTTGCTTTCCATGGCCTTACCGAACTCCTCCCACACCCAAGTTTTTGCTTCAGTGACCACCAGAGTCAAGTACCCTTGGCCCGTCAATATCTGTCAGCTGCCTCTGGTGACCCACAGGCTAACCAAGCCTAATAGGACTCCTTCTTCAGCTTGAAGGCTCCCCTCACTGCAGGTGTCCACCACCGGGTTCAGGAATTACCACCACTACAAGCACCAACAACCTTGCAGCTACAGCTCCGCACAGCTGCCTCAGCAATGGAGGTATGGAACATGGTCCACTGAGACTCAATGTCCCCATCCTCCCCCAGTATGCAGTTGAAGTTCTGCCAGAGGTGGCAGTTGAAGATCGGATGGGAAAGGAGCTTCCGCCAACAAGAATGTTCTGGGTTTGAACCTCATGCCCAACTGGGGCATTTCTGTGCAGTGTTTGCATGTTTTCCCCGTGCCTATATGGGTTTCCTCTGGGTGCTCCAGTTTCCTCCCACAGTCCAAAGACATGCAGATGATGTCAACAAGCTACTCTAAATTACCTATAGGTCTGAATGTTAGTAGATTAGCCACCTGCCCCCATCTCTTGCCCAAAGTCAGCTGGGATTGGCTCCAGCTTCCCTCATAACTCTGACAGATAATGGATGGATGATGAATGGATGATGGATGCATGGATGGAATCACAACACTATATCACATGAACTATTGCTCTTTCTCCAGCAGAGGGTAGCAAGTAGCTATTGGTATTCAGGAGACGGCATAAATACTTTGACTTCTGAAACATATCAATACCTTACTTAAGTGCTGCAAGGAATTTGAAAAAAAAAATCACAAAGATTTTTGTTGTTGTACTTCAGGATTTTGATGACTACAAGAATAATTTTGACCTGACATTCACTTCCTTTCACTGTAAATGCATATCAAAGTTATAAAACATTCACTTCTGAACTATCTAGTCTACCTCATGTAATTCACCATATGTCCAACATAAGAGGAGCTATTTGGCTTTCTGTGTATTTTGCCTTTATATTGGGCCCCCTCCCCATTTAATAGTTGAAATTTGGAGAAACAATTTGGAGAAACAATAAATAATGCCGAATGTGTGTTTATATATATATATATAAAACAACTGGAAGTTGAAATCAATTCAATAGTTAATCATTAATCTTACAAAATGATTATGTATTTTGACATCACCTGATGATTTTACAGCATTAAGTAATGGATGACCACTGGTCATTGTAAAGCTCAGTAGAAAGAACCTAAATTATAAAAAAAAAAAAAAACAGCAAAAATCCAGTTTTGAATGCTGTGGCCCAGTATCATTACTTAATCCTGCCTACAATGATTGTTAGAAAAAATATCCCTGAAGAGATGGCCTTTTGTCTAAGAAATGTTTCATTAAATATACATTACAGGGAAAATAAATAAAAGTGGTCACTTTCTGCTTGTGTAAACCAAAACCCATAGGTAAAACAAGAGTTTCCACTGTCACACCTCCATTAACTGTCTCCCAAAAGTGTAACATTACATTAGAGGATTTGTATTTCCAACTGTATAAATACCAGAAATCTTTCCTCATCAGCTGGCTGAATCTTTGTTCTGAGCACATGCAATCTCTAAATGTACATTTTAGATGCATGGAGCCTGTCTTTACATTCCTTCATGTGGTACTAGCTATGATAAATTTTTCTACAGCTAATGAGGGTGCATGTAGCCTGCAAGGAGAGCCAGTATACCCACAATTATGGAAAAATGGTGATATTATTGTTGGAGGAATTTTCCCATTTCATAGCAGTTGGGAAATCAGAGACTTATCCTATGCGTCGATGCCACCTCCACTAAAATGCATGAGGTAAGCAGCATTAGTGCACTACATTTGTGTCATTATTGATACAAAGAGCAGCAATGTCTAAAGATTTGTATTACACTGTCTCTGGCTTTCTCTGTGTTTTCATTTGTTTAGTCTTGATTTCAGAGCTTTCCAGTATTCACAGGCTTTGATATTTGCAGTAGAAGAGATCAACAACAGTTCTTCATTGCTGCCTGGAGTTTCACT
>JAOBAM010000025.1:70107503-70117659 GCA_025212355.1 Notarius kessleri
GTTCCCCTACACATTTCTGAGTTTTTTTGCTCCCTCCAAATTTCTGATTTTTTTTTTTTTTTGCTCCCTTCAAATTTCTGAGTGAATTTTCCCCTCCAAATTTCTTCCCCCCCTCCAAATTACTGATCTTTTTTTCCCCTCCAAATTTCTGGATTTTTTTTCCTCCAAAATTCTGAGTTTTCCTCCTGGTTAGTCCTGGGACAGGAGACTGCCTGGGAAGACCTGATTCTGGTGTGAGAAGGACTTTGCCTTTTTTTTGACAATGACCCTAATAAACCTCTGTCTATAAGAGACTTATTTATTTTGGTTATTTGTAAATCAAATCGTAACATTGAAGACGAGCTAAAAGAGAACACAGATCTGTTTTTGTTTTTTTTTTAACCTGTGGTCGGGATGTAAATGTAATCCATGAGGTCAAGGTTGGATGAACTTTTCCTCATGGACGATGACGTTTTGTGCAGCATGTGGTGTAAACGGCCTCGATGTCTCACATTTGGAGAGAGAGATTATTAAAGCTACAAATAAAGAAAACACTCAGACCTGGCACATCATCATCATCACCACCATCACTCACAGATGAGCTCAGATCCTGAACAGCGTCAGCCCCATATGGATCAGAGCTCCATCCCTCCACAGTCTCATGCGTCCTGTACAGAGTTCAGTGTCTCAGCCGTGTGTGTGTTGTACATCAGACCACACAGCTTTAATGAAAGCAGGTTAATTAGAATGTGAGGATGATGATGATGATATCACATTAAACAGCAGTAATCAGGATCCCAGACTGAAGAACTTCTGCTTCTCTTCATGACACGCCAGCGAGAGCCACCGAGTGATTCATCTTTAAATCAGAGCCTCAAACTTTCTAATCCGATTCCGTCTCATAGATCTACTGATTTACTGAAGCGCAGTTTCATTTGGAGAGGTAACTGATCACGTCATCCTCTGAATCTGTGTCTGACATCAAAGATCAGACTGGCAGAAGATCAGTAAAGCGTTTCTGTGTGGAGAGAACTGAGGGAACAGAAATAAATCCCTGATCAGATTCATAGATTAGTCTGAGAAAAGCCTTCGAAATGACTTTATAAACTCTTCACACGGCTCTGTGAGGGACTTGACCACCTCCCCTGCACTGCTGTTCCTCTAGTCGAAATGATGTCGAATAAAACTTTCCATGAAACAGGAGGAGCAGAGTTTATTTAATGCTGAATTAAAACCTCCAGAGTCCAGTGATGGAGAAGAACAGCGCTGTGATGCAGGGAGAGAATCATCATCACTGTGGAGTTACTACGAGAAAAACAGCTTGGACTTTTGTTATTTTCCTGCACTGCAGCGCTGCACTTCTGTACGTTATAAACTCACCGGCTGATTCCTTCAAAGGAGGCTTCACGGCTGGTACTGCCACTGTCAGTGTTCAAACCTCGCTGGAGGAGACAGAGAGAGAGAGACTCTCAAGACTACGTTTAAGTGACTCATTATCCAAACCCACGATTGCTCAATTGAACAATTGAATCCAGTCTGTGTGATCAGACGGAGAAAATAAACACTCCTTCGTTCACTCTGAGTGAGCCGGAGATGGCGGCGCAGAGACGGCAGTGTTGATGGACAGAATGATGGTTGAGTGCTAAATTGGAGCTCTTCATGTTAGAAAATGTCGGAAACGTACAGCCCTGAGGCAGCCAGCGATTTGTAGATCTGTAAAAGTGGACATCAATCTTCTGACCTGAGAATGAAGTGGACTGTAGCGGGGTTCAGAGTGTGTGAAGTAAATCAGTCCAGCACAAACCACTTAAAGCATGGAATCTGGATGAAACACTCCAGTGCCAAGCTGTTACAGGAAAATAATCAACAGTGCGTCCGAGTTCCTGTCACCTCTGTTACTAAAGATGATTATTTTACTATAACACATTCTGAAGAGGTTTATTCCTTTAACACCACAGCAATTTGACAACAATTACACTGTTTTTTTTTATTAAAGAACATGCCATACTTTTTATCCATTTATTGTTACATTTACTGTCGTGTTGTAGAACATCTTCGAAATGAGAGAAACCCCAAGCAGCTCCTCTGTCCTGAAGACGTCAGGAAACCTAAAGTTACAGCTTTAGCCCTGACACTGGAGACTCCTTCCATCAGTGTTACAGAAACATCTCTGTACGTAACAGTTCCCTGATGTGGGTGGAGTACAGAAGCACGGAAAGCGGGAGCTGATGTTCACACATACTGTACACTCTTTATTTTACTTGTTTTAGCTTTTCAGCTTCACTCACTCACTCACTCACTCACACATGCATTGCGGTCGGGAGAGCTTCCTTCTCTCTGCTCTCTCCGTCCTTTTCTATCCTCTGTCACTGCAACACAAACACACAACATTAATTAAGCCCAGGTGCATTGACTTTGTAACTCACTTTCCCCAGCCCCGCCCTCCATTCACAAACTGATGTGAGGCCACGCCCCTGCTGCCACAGAGAACCACAGAACATAGAAAGGACAGCTCTATAAGAGGTAGAAATCAGTCCCAATCACGCTCTCGCAGTTCTGTGCTGTGAAGTGTCCTGCTGATGCCCCAGAGACGGCCCTGCTGTGGTATTCTCCTGAAGGCGTGGCTCCACTGGAAATAAACCTGGACATCACTCTGCTGTGGGCTTTATCCAACATCTCCACGCTTAATTAAAGCTCAGGGTTTTGTTCTCCCAAACAGAAGAATAAAATCATGGGGTTTACCAGCGTGAGCAGGACGGATGGTTTCATGTTGGTGAGGATCTCAGCGATCTGTGGACACACACGAGGATCACGTGAGGTTTCAGTCAGAAGAGTCTGAGATTTCACACATCGCTTCTGGAATCAGAGACACTGAAAGGAGCTTTAACTATAAAAGGTCAATCACAGGAGGACGTCTGTCACTGTCTGTTCCTGGAGAGAGAGAGAGAGAGAGAGAGAGATGAAGTGTTTAGGGTCGGAGCCCCTCCTGTTGTCACCAAACACAGCACTGTTTATGGTGGAATGTGCTTTAGGTCTCCGATGGAGATGGAAAATTATTTGAGTAAATAAATAAATAAATAATTAAACTAAACGCTGTTGTGAACAGGACCAGAGCTCGTAAACACAAACACAAGAAATCAAACAGAACAGCAAAACTCCATCTTTAAAACCACACACCGCCTCCAGCAGCTCTTCCTCTGGAGTGAATAAATAAAACCCCACAGGACAGAAGAGCAGATTAATGTAATACGGAGCGCTGATGATGTGGACTTAACGTCCCGTACACAGACTAATTACCAACACGCTGGGAACAATACGAAAGCTGCGACTCTCTGACCACATTTAAAGGAGCAATAAATCAAACAGGGGCGGGGCAGACGGATGGAGTGCACTCGGCTAACGTTCTTTAAAGGTTGCAAGCTGAGATCTCAAGCGAGATCGCTCTCAGAAATCTTTGATTGATCGACAGAAATCCAGATGTTCTAATTCTTCTAGCATGACTTTAAAGACGCCGTGAAGCAGGTTTATTTTATGATGACGGAGAAGAACCCTGAACCCTCATGAAATAAATCCTAACCAACATTAACGGTGATATTCCAGTGTCCTGGGCATTAAGCACAGAACTTCCCTCCTGTCTAATTCTCAGGTTCATATCAGGAGCTTAAATCCATCAGCAGACAGAGCACCAGGGGAAAGCTGACACATCTGGAGCCCTTGTGATGTGATGCATAGCGCTCGGCTAAACACAGCCTCGGGCAAAGCTTGACCAAGGAGAAAGCGCAGGGTCAGAGCCCAATCTCTGAGAAATGAGAGCTGTCTGTCTGCAGCCATCTAAACCTCATTGTCAGAAGATCAGCACGGCTTCAGCGTTTCACTCGGAACAAAGAGATCAAGCGAACGGCCGGAGAGACGACTATATAAAGACATGAACAATTAAAGCTTCTCCATCGTCAGTTTTTACAAAGAGGACAGTGGATTTTCTCTGATAGACACACGGATCGAAGCAATAATATCCAGGAGTAGGCGGGTCCTCCTCCTCCTCCTCCTCCTCAGTTTGTTTGTTTTATTCCCTCGCCAGCGTCTTTCCTTCTGAAGATCAAGAGAAAACAACAACGTAGCTTACGTTAAAGAGAAACCACAGAATATAAAAGCACTGACACTAGAGACTCCTTCCATAAACATTTCCTTACTTTAAGACAACGTCCATCAATGATTACTAACGCTTTTTAAAATCCGTTTATATTTATATGAAGCGTCCACCGTACAAGCCTCCACGAATGAGCTGTTACTATAGAAACGATAACGTATTAGTACAACTACAAGCGCACTACAGGAAAATCAACACCTTCTGGCCGTTTACTGGTGAGTGAAGAGGAGCCGTGATTAAACTATCCACTCATCAGTGGGAGATCTTCACTTCACTTCAACCAGAACGAAATGACGAAACTTTAAATAAATGGAGTAATTTAGTTGCTCAATCTTATCTCCTCAGCTCATTACTGCACTCTCCGTGAGTAAACGTTTCAGAGATGGTTTTCATCAGTAAATCAGAAGTGGGAGCCTCGGGCTACGTTTAAAAATTACTTTTTAAATCTGAGCAGAAATTTTTCCAACAAACGCAAAAGCCAACTTCGGTGAAGTGTTTTCTCCAGATATTCCCACAAAATCTTTAATTCATGTATTTTTATTTTTTTTAACTCATATTATCGGTAATCAAGATTAATGACATAAAAAATGTTCAATCTGAAGAAAGCAAATGGAATAAAACCACACTCGGGGCAGAGAGAAGGCTGTAAACAGATCGATAGGGTTTTCATTCTGGGTTCATACTGCAGAGGGAACAGGAATAAACATGGACAATTAGGATTAGGACTCTAATGAAGGAGGCGTGGCCTCGGTGTCTGTTAGGTTTAGTAAAGGAGGCGTGGCTTCGGTGTATGTTAGACTTTGTAAAGGAGGCGTGGCCTCTGTGTCTGTTAGACTTTGTAAAGGAGGCGTGGCCTCTGTGTCTGTTTGAGTAAAGGAGGCGTGGCCTCTGTCTGTTTGAGTAAAGGAGGTGTGGCCTCTGTGTCTGTTTGAGTAAAGGAGGTGTGGCCTCTGTGTCTGTTAGACTTCATAAATGAGGCGTGGCCTCTGTGTCTGTTAGACTTCATAAAGGAGGCGTGGCCTCTGTCTGTTAGACTTCATAAATGAGGCGTGGCCTCTGTGTCTGTTAGACTTCATAAAGGAGGCGTGGCCTCTGTGTCTGTTAGACTTCATAAAGGAGGCGTGGCCTCTGTGTCTGTTAGACTTCATAAAGGAGGTGTGGCCTCTGTCTGTTAGACTTCATAAAGGAGGTGTGGCCTCTGTCTGTTAGACTTCATAAAGGAGGTGTGGCCTCTGTGTCTGTTAGATTTAGTAAAGGAGGTGTGGCCTCTGTGTCTGTTAGATTTAGTAAAGGAGGTGTGGCCTCTGTGGTGTCTGTTAGATTTAGTGAAGGAGGCATGGTCTGTGCCAGTCAGTCTAAGTAAAAGAGGCGTGGTCTCTCTGCCAGTCAGTCTAAGTAAAGGAGGCGTGGTCTCTGTGCCAGTCACTATTAGAAAAAGAGGTGTGGTCTCTGTGCCAGTCGCTATTAGAAAAAGAGGTGTGGTCTCTGTGCTAGTCACTATTAGAAAAAGAGGTGTGGTCTCTGTGCCAGTCAGTCTAAATAAAGGAGGTGTTGTATCTGTGCCAGTCAGTCTAAGTAAAGCAGGCATGGTCTCTGTGCCAGTCAGTCTTAGTGAAGGAGGCGTGGCCTCTGCGCCAGTCAGTCTTAGTGAAGGAGGCGTGGCCTCTGCGCCAGTCAGTCTTAGTGAAGGAGGCGTGGCCTCTGTGGCCAGTCAGTCTAAGTAAAAGAGGCGTGGTCTCTGTGCCAGTCAGTCTAAGTAAAAGAGGTGTGGTCTCTGTGCCAGTCAGTCTAAGTAAAAGAGGTGTGGTCTCTGTGCCAGTCAGTCTAAGTAAAAGGGGTGTGGTCTCTGTGCCAGTCAGTCTAAGTAAAAGAGACGTGGTCTCTGTGCCAGTTAGTCTGAGTGAAGGAGGTGTGGTCTCTCTGCCAGTCAGTCTTAGTAAAAGAGGTGTGGCCTCTGTGCCAGTTAGTCTGAGTGAAGGAGGCGTGGTCTCTGTGCCAGTCAGTCAAAGTAAAAGAGGTGTGGCCTCTGTGCCTGTCAGTCCCAGCTTCAGTAAATTCTCACTTGCAACTTGTTTAACTCCAGAGGCTGCTTTGGGAAAATGAATTATTTTTGTCTTTAATCCCAACAGGGTGAAACCAAACTGTGAATTTGTGCAGCGCTAATACGAGTGAACAGACTTCACGAAAAGAACACACACACTCAGTCTGACAAGCGTTAATGAACACACTGTACACTCACCTCAAATAAACGCTAATTATCAAAGCGACTTTCTCAACTGCCTGTGGGTAACACACACACAGAGAGAGACAGAGAGAGAGAGAGAGAGACCACAAGAGGGGTAAAACGTGTGAGGTAGAGAATAGATTATTACAGCAAACTGATATTTGATGACACATATCGTGAATCACAGAAATGTCTCAGTATCGTGATGTGATATTTTCGTCATATCGTCCACCATTAAATGTGAGTTTACAGGAGAAGGCGGAGTCAGACTTCAGTTCACTGAAGACACAAGAAGACACACATTTTTATTCAGAGGTGAAGAAATCCTTCCTCTTAGTTCACTTGAATATCTACTTTGCCGTCAGGGTAACATTCCAGGACGCTGATATAAAAGGAGAAAGAGAAGGCAGACTCGCACAGACGACAGGAGATATGCCCTGAAGCAGCACTGAGAGGAGGAGGATGATTATGATTATGTGCGTAGTGACCCAGAGGAGTTAAGCAGATCTCTGCTAAAAATACAGAGGGACAGGGGGACATTAGCATCGTTGAGAAAGAGAGGAATAAAAGAACGCTGGTCACCTTTATGCTCGAGTACGACTGGAACGGAGAGATCATCAGTCTGAACTTATCACAGCGCAGTGAGACAGACGACAGGGACGGACTGGAACAGCAGGACACGATCCCAGCTCAAGTTTACACACATCATACAGGACAGTAGGTCCCATCAGAGAGCAAGACAGAGAGAGAGAGAGAGAGAGAGAGACACAACAGAAAGAGAAAGGTAGAGAGACAGAGACAGACTGAGAAAGATAAACAAGCACAAAGTAAATGTGAGAGAAAGAAAGACAAAGATGGAAAGATGATCAGAGAAAGAGACAGATAGAAAAAGAAAGAGGGAGTGCATGCCTTTCTACATGTCAGAGAGAGAGAGAAAGAGAGAATGAATAACAAACTGCTGAACAGACAGAGTGCTAAACCGGGACAGACAGCTAAAGACAAAGAGTGTGAAACAGAAAGAAGGACAGAATGCACAGACGGAAAAAAATAAAGTGCTCGAGAAAGACAGATAAAGAAAGAGAGTGTAAAGACAAAGAAACAGAGTGCCAGAGAGACAGACTGAAAAGGACAGAAGAGTGCAAGGTAGAAATACAGGTAATGAAAGAAAGACAGACAGAAGCAGATAGTGACATACAGCAAGACTGACAGACAGAGAGACAGACAGGTAGCATTACAGAGACCTAGAATGACAGACAGACAAAGAAAGAGTGAGTGTGAGGATAAAGAAACACACAGAGTGCTAGAGAGACAGAAAGACAGACAGGGACCAAGAACGACACACAGATAGAGAAGAGAAGAGAAGAGAGACAGGCAGATGGAGACAGAAAGAAAGACAGCCAAAGAGAGAAATATAGAGATGCTAGACATACACACACTTTACATTCACACAGCAGCTGTATTGATCGCACGGCGCAGCGTGGCAACTCGAACACAGGTCAGAAACACTGGCGTGCAGCAGGAACCCCACTCACACACACACACACACACACACACACACACGCAGGATGAACGCACAGCGTGACCTGCTGCCAGCTGGAGAGCAGGACACACACAGGTCAAACACAGACAGCGTGCAGAACCCGAGCGCCTTCATCCATCATCTCTATAAGACATCAACAAAACATGAACAGCACAGACAGCGCAAGAACATCAACTCCATCACACACCATCCTTCAACACCA
Source organism: Notarius kessleri (assembly GCA_025212355.1). Classification (NCBI taxonomy): domain Eukaryota; kingdom Metazoa; phylum Chordata; class Actinopteri; order Siluriformes; family Ariidae; genus Notarius; species Notarius kessleri. The sequence goes on from JAOBAM010000025.1 coordinate 70,115,596, forward strand.
CGTGTGTACGGAGTGAAGGAAATCCATCATGAACATGCACGTCTAATGTAAAACGTAAATATGGTGTGATTACGTGAAACGTCACTGGCGTACGATTAATCTCACACACGGAAGACAGGAAGTGATAAAAACACTGTACAAATTCAATAACACTGGGTGTGAAATACGGTGGGGGAGTGAGGGAGAGAGGAGGCGTGGCATGGGATGTGGTGGGCGGGCATGTGAGGAGGCGTGGTTAATTTTTGATGCCAATCTAGTGCAGCCTTTAAGCTGAGGAACAGGCACAGAACATGCTGTGTATTCGCGTGTGTGTGTGACAGCTTCAGCAGTGACCTGCCCCCAGCTGAACACTCATCCTGAGGAAGTGACAGAGTTTTGACTTCCTGTCACCGCGACCCTAACAGCCGCCTCTTCATTAACATTCGCGCTCCGTACTCTGAGGACCCGAGGTCACGGGATCGTCTCTCAGCGAGACAGAGAGGTCACGCAGTCGGATCACACCGACACACACACAGGGACACGTTCCTCTGGGGGGGCAAATACTTTACCTCTACGTCATAAAGATCAGAAAGTTTCTTTCTCGTTCCACCACAGCGCTCTTGGATTCTGGTCTCTGATTGGTCAGGTGGTGTTGATTAGTTTTCTCCAACAGCAGCTCTGACCGGAGTGCAGGTTTATATTAAAGCGCTCGTTCTAATACGCCATCGTTTCCATAGTAACCACTCGTTCACAGGGAGGCTGACGAGAGCAGAAGGAACCTTCACACGGTAACGTTTGGATAAAACGCCGTCTCACTCACATCACAGGTGTAGTGCACTTCATCCACTGAGTACTTCTTCTGGAAGTGTTCCGGTGGGTGGATCCTGTCCAAACACACACACACACACACACACACACACACACACACACACACACACACACACACAGTAACCATCAGGACCGTGTCCCAAACCACACTCTTCTGCATTAACTCGCTCTCTCAGGTACAGAGTGAGGTTCAGGGTGGAGAAAAACACCCAGGTGGAATCGGGATAAAGCCGGGCGTGTCGGATTAAAGGGAGGGATTTCACAGGGGCAGCGATTTAAACGCTAACGGATCTGAAACACTCCGCCTCCAGGGACGAGCTTTAACCTGTCCATGACTTCATCTCCGGCTCCTCAACTTCAAACGCACTTTCAGCAGAGTGACCTCACATCACCTCCTCGCTCAACCAAACACACTCACTGAGGTCGGGGCGAAACTCGGGATGCTCCGATATCACTCTGCTCACATCAAGTACGTTTTATTTTCCATCATACTTCGCATTAACCAATCAGCGACACCATGGAACGTTTTATTTCCCTCTGTTTATGCTGTGTTGCTAACAATCGACTCGTTATGCGAACTCGAGCCCTGCTGATAAATCAGCGTACCGGTATTATCAGCCGATATAATCAGTATCGTCGCTTATAACGGCTTGTTAAATGAGAACCAAATAAAATAAATAAATAAATAAAAACACGCAAAAAAAAAAAATGTAGAGGCAGAAGATCGATCCTTTAACCATGCTATGAGCCTCGTTGCATAGTTTGTCCACCAGAGGGCTCACTGCAACTCCACATGTACTTGGAACACCACAAATCCCAACAATCAGCTGATCCAAGCAGACTCGAGCACAGACGCTCACGATTTTTTTTTTAAATGATCGTTTGTTTTTGATGTTCACATCGCGACCCCTCCCCCCACACTACTTCCATTAATGTTCATTAGCAGTCGTACTCTATAGTGCATAATAAATTTGACTTTTTTTTTCCCCTCTTTTAGACATTTGACTATTATTTAGCAAAACTTTTCACATACTTTGCTGGACTTTGGCCCAAAGTACTATTTATAACAAGAAAAAAGTCACAAGTTGCAGTATGTCATGTTCCCTTAGTGAGGCCTCGGAAACAAAATAAAATAACGACACATAAAAAGTGTTTGGGAAAATCTTCGTTTCTGGAAAAAAAAAAAGAATCTAGAATATTGGCGGATATATTGTTATCAGATTTTTAAATCTTTAAATATTGTAAGCTGTAAATAAA
>JAOBAM010000025.1:71835741-71846285 GCA_025212355.1 Notarius kessleri
CAGCTGGGATAGGCTCCAGCTTGCCTGCGACCCTGTAGAACAGGATAAAGCAGCTACAGATAATGAGATGAGATGAGTTTTTTGTGTCACATCCAGTGCTCATTTTCTCTTTTTATTTGTTGGTCGAAATCTTGAGAACATTTTCTGCAGTCCTTAAGCTCAATTTGCACTTCACGGCTCAGTTTACCAACTACAAGACCTACAAAAAATGCTGCCACCCAAAACATACAGTATGCTTGATTCACAGTCAAGTTGTTTTCTCTGAGCAAGCAAACAGTACTAGAGTTCATGAAAGAGCAAACCAAGATGCTCTCAGACCCAAGTGTTATTGCTGTGGCCTCACCTGCCTAAAAAAACACACCAAAGGGGAGAACACAACAGGGTTCAATTCAAATGTGAAATGTAAAGGTATATTCATATTTTCATCTCATTAGCAACACTGCTACATTGTTGTCCACCAACATCATTTCTGACTTGCTGAAACATTATAATACTGCTATCCCACCACCACACACACAGACAGACACACAAATCAATAGCAAATTTAAAAGGTCCAATATCATCTTCCACATCAAACACCTGCAATCAATGTTTAGCCCTTTCCTGGACTACCTTCAAAAGAATCTGAGGTTTCTAGCATTAAAGCACAGCCACTCAGACATGTTTCAGTCAGTGACTCTCTTTCTGCTTTTTGCTTTCATTGTGGTTTGCAATCATGCAGTCTGACCACAGAGAACATCCTGACAAATTAACCGAAAACAAAAGGAAACTTGTCTTTTAAATTCCAAGTCATCATTATTACTTTTCATAAAACCTGCTTCTTTAATCTGTATGGAATAATTATCTGGAGATCAAATGAGCAAGTCCCTACCTCCAGCCAGTATCTGCTGCTCAAGCTCAGCCATTTGCTTCCTATATGCTCTCAAAGCAGCTTCTTTAAATGTTGGCCGTGTCCTTTTCTTTGGTGCTGGTTCTTCCACTGGTGCCGGGGTTTCTGTGACATTTTTGTTTTCATCTTCCTGAGTTACAATTTCTTTGTCCTCCTCCGATCCTGGTGCCTCTGCCATATCTTTTACCTCTGCCTCAACTTCTGCTTCTTCCTCCTCTTGTTCATCAGCCTCATCTGCTGCTTCCTCTGTTTCTTCTATGTATTCAATCATGGCCTCATACTCCTCCCTGTCCTCAGTCATCTGGTTTTCATCATAATCCTCACTGTATTCTTCATCGTATTGCTCATCTAAGCTGCAGTCATATTCCAAAACTGGGTTCCCTTCTTGCAAAATGTCATATTCCTGTGAGACTTCGTACTCATCATCTTGGTACTCCTCCTCTGCCTCATTGGCATTTGTTCTGTTCTCAAGGGTGGCTAGCACTTGCTCCATCACTTCAACATAATGTGTCTCATTGTCCACGGGTTGCTCTGTGTTTTGTTCATCTTCATCAGCTTTGTAGTAGAAGGGTTCATTGTAGACATCAGAGTCAATAGTGGTGCTGGAATCATTGGCTGTTGACTGAGACATAGTCCTGAAACGGCCTATAAATGGGATAGTACTTGGCTCTTCAGCAGGAGCACTGGAACTTTGAGAGCCCTTATTCCAGACAACTTCCAGAGCTGATTTGGCCCTCTGTAAAGTTGAGCCAAAGCCTCCAAAGCTGAAGGTTTTTTCAGACAAGTCTATACTCAGCCTACTGCTCCAGGATTTTGGGACTTCTTCAACCTTTTCAGCCCTGATCTCACTCTGGCTATGATACATACTGGAAGACTTTTGGTTTTGCTGGAGTTGGTTCCCCTTACTCTCCTGTCGTTGCAGAGTCTGTGGAGCAGACTCTGGCTTGGATTGTGTTTTTGGCTTGTTCTTAGGCTTCTTTTCTGGTTTTGGTTCTGGCACAGGTATTTGCACTGGCATCGGTTCTATTACAGCTACAATCTCCGGTTCTGGCTCAGGCTCTGGTTCTGGATCAGGTTCTAACTCAGGTTCCATGTCTGGTTCTTGGGTTGTGTCAGGTGTACTGTCAAATGTCAAAAAGGTCTCACCTTCAAACTGCAAATCAACCTCAAGGCATTTTGTAATTTTTTCAGGGAAACCAGGGTTAGCAGCAGGGTCAAATGGGCTGCTGATTTCTGAGACTATATTTTGTTCTGTTGAGGCATCCAAGCCTGAGTCAGCTCCTTGTTCAAGGTGATGCCAGTCTTTCCAAGGTGAAAGGTCTCCTTGTAGAGAAAGTTGAGAGCCACTGTAGTGACTTCTATCCCCTGATATACACACCAGACCATTACTGACACCACTATCAATGGTCTCAGTGGTCTCAACTTCATTGTGCTCGACATACGGTGGGTTTTCCTGACTGAGTGTTTGACTGGGTGGACTTGCATACCAAGAAGATGCCATGTCTTCCTGTTTACGCTGCCAGAGCTCCTGATCTGACGAAGAGAGCAGGGAGCATCCATTAACCCTACTAAAGTACTGGCTTTCCGAGAAATCTTCAGAGTAAGATGGGCACAGTTTGGAGCAGTCCGATTCTGAGCGACTGAGCTTCGGAGTGGAGTAATCACTCTGGGAAAGCCATCCTGGAGTCATGTCAGAATAGTAAGATTTGTTTTGCTTGTCATCGTAAACTACATCATCAGCATAATGCACTGAGTATGTGGTGTCATCTGTAGACTGCCTGTGATCATGAGACTTTTTTTTGTCAGATTTATTTTTCTGAGGTGGTTTGGGCACAATTGCATATTTGTTTTTGTTTAATTCATCTAGTTCTTTATCACTGTCCATTGAGTCCCAGTCATCACTCTCGGCCTTGTCTTTAGCACTTGACACTTTCATGTCCATGCTTTCATAGGTCTGAGAAGAGGTCATCCCCCGATCTTTCCTGTCTTTTGACTCTTGTGCAAGGCTATCTGTTGAGATTGATATCCCAGTGCCTTTGAGCTTATAACACTTTTTCAAAACTAAATCCCTGTCTTGAGGATTTGAAAAAATAACTATAATTGGACGAGGTTTAGCACTTGAACATTCTCTTTGTTGCCCCAGTCGATGGGCAAGTTCAATTTTAAGTGTCTTATGTGCTTCAACAAAACCCATTTTCTCTTTTAAAATGTGATAAATAAGTTCTTCGGTTCTTTCAAATTTTTCCTCAGGCACGTTAAGGAATCTCAGTGTAGCTTTATTGGTCTGGTGGCTTAACTGTCTGATGTAGTCATGGATGTCTCGTGTCTCTCGTCTGGATTGCACAAATCCTGAGCGAAGCTGCTCAATTTCACTCTGCACCACCTCCACACTGCTGGAGATCTCATCGATGGAGCTTTTCAAAGCATTAACATGCCCTCGAAGCTCTGAGAGCTCCGACTCAATCTGGCTGATTCCCTGAAGCTCTTTGAAGATCATTTCCATGACATCTTGGGTCTGACTGATGCAACCTGTGGAGCTGGATCCCGGTTCTAGGGTGGTTGTTTTCTGCTGCCTCCCAGCCCGATCCAGAGACTTGCTCCTAATGCCAAGTGTCTTCCTCCAGGTGCTAGCCTCTGAGGAATCTGAAGAAACACATTCTTGGCTCTTCTTCCATTTGCGAAGCTTTTTCAGAGCACCTAGACGGAGAGTATGGAGACTGCTTCGTTCTCCACGTTCCCCCTCTGAGCTGCCATCAGAAGGTGCCAAACTAATCATACTCTTCCTATTCCTTCTTACTGGCATTGTGTAAGCTTTTTGCTCATCGAATCTATGGATAAGTTTGGCCTCGTTTAAAGAGTCAGTGTAACTACTATCGATGGATAACACTTCATGAAATTCATTATTGTTCAATAGGAGAGCATTCTTTTGCAGTCCATTAGCAATTGCTACACGGTAACTGAATGTGGGAGAAAGAGAAGAGCAGTCGTTCCTGCTGTTGTCTTCCTCAGTAGATAGGTTGCGTGCAGAAGAACATTTAGAAATCTTTTTAACTGTGCTTTTCAATGTGGTGGAAAAAGTCTGATTTCGAGCATGAAGTTCAGGGGATATCTTAGGATCTTTTTTGTTTTCGCTACTCTCTTTCTTTTTTGTGGTATTTGCCAGTTTCTTTGTAAACATTCCTTTGCAAATCTTAAAAATATAAGAGGATAGCTTTTTTACATGGGCAGAAACCATGGAGGGCAATAGGTTAGCGTGTTTGCATTCCAAATGCAGCGATGCAGAACTGGTGTTAAATCCAGCAGGGCTCAACAACCAAGAGAGCAAAAAACCCTTTTTTTAAGTCAACCCTGAGGGAGAAAAGAAAAGAGAAATATGCCCTTAGAAGCTGTCGTGCGAAGCAAAAGTTATATATCCTTAGAGTGGGAAAAATCCAAGCATCTTCTTCATAGATAGCCTTGTGTATCTGTAAAGAGAAAAAGAAAAAATGTCATCATGCCACACTGAAACAAAATGATCATAACAAATTGCTCTTCTCAAGCCCGATACTAGTACACCATGCTGTAGGAACTCTCAGAATTCATTTATTCATTGATCTTCAGGAAATGCTTTACCCTGGTCAGGGTCACGGTGGATCTGTCTAGCCAGGGAACCCTTGGCGTGAATCAGGAATACATCCTGGATGCTATGCCAGTCCATCGTGTGGAACCATACACACACATTGCCTGGGTCACACCTAGGGACAATTTGAGTCACCAGTCCATGTTTTTTACCGGCATGTTTTTGGGAAGTGGGAGAAACTGAAGAACCTAGAGGAAACCCACATGGACACAGGAAGAACATGTATCCAGACCAATTCCAATATTACTAAAGCTCTTCAAATTCTTAAGAAAGTGCAAGATTTCAAATAGTTTGACTCAAGTAAAAGTTTTAAGGTCTAAGCATGATGAGTAAATGGTTTAAGCTCTCAAGATGTCTTGAGTTAAAGTTTTAGCATCTGAGCATGACTCAAGTAAAAGTTTTAACATCTAAGCTTGATCTCCGACCCTTCATTCTGTTTGGAGATCATAAAAACCTTGAAGCAAGATTTATAACATTGCTAATTTTGTGTCCAGGTTGATTAATTTGTTTCTTGGTTGGTTAAGAATTTGGTTCCTCAGTGCAGACATTCTGATTTATTGCCATTGACTGCTGTGCAACCGTTCCACTAAAAGCAAAGCTCTTTAGACCTTTTTCCTTTTCTCTTTCTGCCTCTGTTTCTTTTTTTTCTCTCTTCTTGAATAAACTAGCCAAAGGCAGAGAAGTGTCAGGATTTATCTTTGTATCACAAGTGTGTGGGTTTGTGTAAGACATGTGTCACTTGGAGAACCTTAAAAACCAGTCTGGATTTAAGTCTTGAAGAGTCGTATGGTTCTTATACACCACATGGATATGCAGGCATAATGATCTAGATCAATCAAATATCAAAATAATGTTTAGAACAAACTCAATGTTCTAAATATTTGCTGAAAAGCAAGAGGTTCCGGGGACGAGTGAAAGAAAGAGAAAGATGAGCCACACCCACCTACTACTAACCCTTTATGACTTCTTGTTCATCTTCGATTCTGCCATCACCCTGAGTACCCCCTCCCTCCCTCACTTTCCTTCCTATTTTGCCTCCAATCAAGCATCCAATTACTACCTTCTACTTCCTCATGCACTTCCATGAATTAACCAAAACAATCATGGCCGCCCAGGGTGTCGATCGAGCCTGAGCTTTCAGCTGAGCGCGTGCTAATTCCTCTGAGCATATTTAATACATGTCAGCCATGCCAGATAGATACGTGATGTTCCCTTGAGTCAGGAGGATTTCTCCAGCGGAGGATCGCAGCATTCAAATTTGACCCCTTGACAACACACGGATGATCGCCTGTGTATGTGTGTTTGTTTTGTGTGTGTGTGTGTGTGTGAGAGAGAGAGAGATGCATGCACAGTGATGTGTCTCATGCAACAGTGAGAAATTGCATGCAACAATGACATGCATGCAAATCCTTTCTGAATTGTTTTGTATCAGCACGAATACATCTTAGTGTCTTTCCAGTGCAGCTACACATCCAGCATGAGAAATTCCAGATGATGTCAAAGCAACAAGAAGACACGAGCTGCTTGAAGCAAAGGAAAAAAGGAAGGAAGAGATGAAGAAAGGAAAGCATACCTGAGGCGTTCCTTGGAAAAGTGTGATAAATCCAGCCACGTATTTTTTTTTTTTTTGAATCTAGCACGCAGGAGGCGCTGCAGGTTATCACACGAAACCACGGCGATGACGGTTAGTGGAGCATCCTCAGTATGGACAGATGAGAGAGAGAGAGAGAGAGAGAGAGAGAGAGAGAGAGAGTGAGAGCGAGTGAGCTCTGCAGCAGCAGCAGCCTCTTCGAACGAAGACCGGCACGCTGTGCTCTCTCGCCTCAGCTCCTCATCCTCCTCTTCCCTCTCTCTCCGTTTTCCATCGCTTCCCTCATTCAACCTTGAGCTGATGCCTGTGAATGCATGGTTTTACTCTCCTCCTCCTCCTCTCTCGGTCTACTGTTCTCTCCCTTCACTCTCTCGCTCTCCTGTCCCAGACAAGGGAGGCAGACAGCGTGTCTGGGACAGAGGAAGCCCCCCTGCCTGCCTCTGTGTGTGTGTGTTTCAGAGAGAGAAAGACAGTGAGATCCAGGATGAGCTGAAAGCCCTGAGGAATGAGGCAGCTTCACGCTTCGCTCTCATTCAGAGAGAAACACACGTGATACTGAGAGAGAGAGCAAGAGAGAGAGAGAGAGAGAGAGAGAGAGGAGGGGATGGAGCGATGTAGGGAAGGAGCGGGAGGAGAATAGATGAGTGTGTGTGTGAGAGCGAGAGAGAGAGAGAATATTGATAATGAACAGAAAAGATGCCTATGTACAATATCTATCTATCTATCTATCTATCTATCTATCTATCTATCTATTGATATGTCTTCTCATTTGTCCTTGCTCTCTCTCTCACGCTCTCTGTCTTTGTCTCCTTGTCTTTCATTCTTTCTCTCTCTCTCTCTCTCTCTCTCTCAGAAAACTTAAACTGTCCTCAGAAGACTAGAACCCACAACACCACTATGATATCTGGCTCGTTTCCCGTCGCCTCGCGTTCTCTCGCTTGTCTCACACTGCAGTAATTACGCCTCTCAACAGAACACCACAATGTGCACATCGCACCATTATTTTATTATATAAATAAATACAGTAAATAAAAGCATATATCCATACAGCAGAGTCCTGTCTGATCCTATCGAACAAATACACCTTCATCTAGTTAGCGTTATCCTCCGCAGAGTTTACCATGGTGTTATAGTTATTAATCTTGCCTGTGCTGTTATATTTTCCTGCAGCTCATCCCATCATTGGCAAAACGAGATGATTCAACAGTCCACAATCGATCGTATGACTCTTCAGGAAAAGCAGACTTCCACTAATGATCTGGAAACATGGGTAAAAGATTACAATATATATCATGCTTATATGTGAAGTTTTTTTATATGTGAAGATTCCAAACTCAAAAAGAACTGTGAGTCAGCCTAGTGGTTAGCGTTTCTGTCTCTCAATTGGGAGATTGCAAGTTCTACTCACAGTCGGGTCATACCATCATAAAACTGGTACCTACTGCTGTCTGGCAAGGCACGCTGCAATACACACGCGAGTGGGTAGTCAACCTCTCGCAGTTACCAGAGAGCCAGCCCCTCACTGTAACCCTAGAGGCCGGGGGCTATAGAAGGCGCCCAGTGCACCTTAAGGGCTTGGTTAGGATTGGAGACTGCCTAGGAAGATCAGGTCCTGGCACAGGAAGGGCTTAGACTTTTTTGAAACTCAAAAAGCAAAAGAGTTCCACAAATCTATATGATAAGTTTGTTTGTCTTGAGCTAACGTCACCATTTCTTGAAGGATTTTCACCAAATTTGGCAAGTTGGTCCAGGGATGACCCAGAATTTTGCAGATATAAATAAAATTCATGTACAGGCCCCAGGAGGTTCCCAGTGGCCCAAAAATGTTTGGATTTTTGTTTGTCTTGGGTTAACATCACCATATCTTGACAGATCTTCACCAAATTTGACATGGAAGTCTGGGGGCAACCCAGAATTTTGCAAAGCCTGGGCTACACCAGGTAACCTGCTAGTTGTAAATAAAAGGGTTCTGTTAGGAACCATGTGTGAAAGGAAACCCCTTTGTTGTAGAGTTCCTTCTGGAAATTGTATAGGTTTCTCCAGCATGACAGACCCAGGAACCCTTTACAGTGTTATACATATTTATACAACAGTTAGTTCTGGTGCACTAATTTGATTGGTGAATTTCATGATATTAGTATTGAAATGTTTCACTGTGTGCATCATCCATGTAAAATTCCACTTACTATTTCAAAACTATTACTACGGTAATGTTAGTGACATCAGTGGACTTAGCAAATGATACTTTTCTAGGTATGTAACTTTTCACAACTTTTGTCATACATTTCATAATAAAAGCTAGCAATATCATAAACTGATGTTTCAACGTCAGTGACCTCATCATCAGAGTAAAAGTAAAGTGTTTAAGGTGATTAAGAGTCAGTTCTTTTAAAGACCAGAAGTCATTTGACATGGTGAGAAGACAGCTTGGTTCTTTGAGTGCCAGACTTAACATCAGTTTACTTAGTGAGTCGTAAAATTCAGGAGGAAGTCAAGTTACAAGAAGCCAAACCACCGCTGGTTAGCCAACAGAACGTTGTTTGTTTATTTAATTGTGGTCTGTGTGATGCAGACTGTATTTGCTGCGCCTGCAGGCATCTGTACCAACGAATTGAAGAACATCGCCACTCAACTATTGGTAAACACCTTAATACTAAGTGTGATCTCCTGGACATCCGTGATTTGAGCAGTCAATTTATTACTCGATGAAAATGCACTGAGAAGCACCTGGACTGTCTGATTTATGAAATGTTGCTCATCCAAGCAAAAAAGCCAAAATTGAAACATCCAATCTGATTCTGTACGTGCCAAGATTTTCACTTGATGCACTCTCTTGGGACTTTATAAAAAGTTGAACTGACTTTTAATCACCTTCAGCACTTTATTTTACTCTGATGATGTCGCTGACGTCGAAATGTTGGTTTATGATATTGCTAGCTCTTACTATTAAATATAACTTTCGACTATATAAAATATGAAAGCTTATCAGATGAAGAAGGGATGCTGATTTTACCGTAAGCATCTTTAACAGGACTACAGAACAAATCAGTGTGAAGTAGTTAGTCAGCAAGCCAACGTGTTATATAATGTGTGGGGCTCATCTGGGATCTGTGTCCACTCACAGAGCAAAAATAAACAGAACATTTGGCCATATTGTGTCCAAAATGTAGCTCGGTACTAATTTCTTGTTAGAACTGTTGTATAAAAGAAACATCGCACTCGAGATCGTGCTGCTAAATGGCTGGGATTAGTTACGGAATTCACTCACAATCACAATTTTTGTCTTCCTCAAATATTTAAACATAATTGCATTCTTTTTATAATAAACTTAAATTATTAGCTCGTCTGGTGGACAGGTGGTGAGTTTATCCCATCATGTGTCCATCATCCGTTGTTCGTCCAGCGTCGTCCACATTTCATGAAAATTGCTTCTTCTTCCTCAATTCTTCACTGATTTTTATTCTTGTTGGCAGGAAGATAGGTCTGTCTGTGGTGCATATATATAGTGTCTATCTCAAATTTACATAACTGCAATTAATAATGAAGATATGGAGTAATTAATCAATCCCTAATGAGCAGTTTCCACACAAATCGCTTTCTTCTCCATCAATTCTTCATCGACTTTGATTATTTCTGGCATGAAGGTAGGGGAACCTAGGGTGCATATAACTTCTACCCAGATTTGCTTCATTGCAATTATTACTGAAGTTACGGACTAATTAACCTTCTGGGGTGTGAGCATATCTTCTGGCACTCTAATGATTTTGGCATGACCTTAATGAGCAGTTCAAAAAGAATCGGTCAATTCCTCACCATTTTGGATTCTTTCTGGCAAATATTTGAGCTGGACTGGTTGAGAGTAGAACTGCGCAAGGTGGCCTATTTTAAATCGTTCTTTCCGGACTAGATGAGGCCGGAGTGAACTTTGCCATCACTGATGGTCTCGTTTGATTTATTTTCAGTTAAAATCGCACACCAACAAATAAGGGTAAATGATTCCTTCCATAATTTAAACCATAATCTTTATTGATAAATGTGTAATCAGTTACAGCGGCCCTTTATTCTCATCAGAAATTAGCTAAAAGTGCAGTAAAGTGAAGGGACAAGTTGTTGCATAAGGAATAAAACATTGTGTGGTGCTGTTATAAACACAAACAATAAGGAAAATCATCACCAGTGTGGAGGTGTGATGATGCGGAGTGACGGTTCTCGCCCCGAAGTCACCAAATGTAATAAACTTTGAAAAACTTGTAAAAAAGTTGGAACTCAAAGGCTGTTAAAGCTTCGACACTGGAGACTCCTTCCATAAATGTCAAAGAAATACATTTCTCCTTACAGAAACCTTCACCATAGCAAGAATTATTATTTTTTATTATTATTATTTATCCATTTATTCACTACCTCCTGACTAATCAACTGCTTTTAGGTTTGATCAAGGAAACAAA